>WYDI02025453.1:5000-19052 GCA_009867235.2 Psittacus erithacus | reverse complement strand
TGCTTCCTCCCAGCCTCCCCTCCTCCCTGGCAGAGCATGAGGCTCAGAAAGTCCTTGGTCAGTCTAAACATTCTAAACAGTAGCTAAAAACATCGGTGTTATCACCGCTGTTCCCAGACCAAAAGTCAAAAACACAGCACTGCGCCAGCTACTAAAGAGAAAAATGACTGCTACTGCTGAACCCAGGACAGTTGTATTTAGAAATACTTAGGAGTTCTACCCAGGGAAAACATGACAACTTTCTCCTGCAATTTGTATATGCAGTGACAAAAATCAGACAAAATAGTGTTACACTGAAATATGGGGCCAATTCTGTGCTGATCTGGTACAGACATGAAAATAAATACTTGTCATGTAATCAAAACGAACAAATAGAGTAGAAAAAAAGTTATGATTCACTGGTTGTAGTTGTGCTAATGTTAGATTGTCATTGTCTGTCAACTCTAAGTACTGGCACTTAGCACTGCAGATACTTACTTTTCTTAACTGCCTTAACTTGTATTTAAAGCTGCTTTTTTGGTGATGATTCTTGTCCTGGGAATTCATTTGCTCACATATCCACAAAGGGAATGCGCAATGAATCTGATCTATTTAGAAGTTCAGATAAATGCCCATCTGTTTTTATGATTCACCTTAATTCATATTCTAGTGGTGGCATAAACAAATCTACTGTCTCCATTCCTGTGTTTCTAGCAATGATGAGAAATACAGAATGCAAGAACTGGAATTTTCTTGAAGGAAGAGCCTTCCTTAAAATCTCAGTCTGGTTTAATCATATTAGTTGTATTTATATCTCTTGAATTGTAGAAATCAAGTATTTTGATTTTGTTAGAGATATTTCTAGCATGTTCCAGCTTAACATGCCCCTTACATGGTCACAAGTCTTACTTTGGGTGGTGGATCAAAAACACACACTGAAAAATAAAATTGTTGGCATACAGTGTAAATTGCTGTGAACTAGCAATTTAGCAACAGATTTGGGCAACAGGTATTGATCTCTGGCCAGCATCCTGTCATTGTCTTCAATTTTATACTCAGTTTTCAGCCTGTAAAACAGAGATCGTGTATTTATTCACCAAAGCAAAGAAAGTTTTTCTATAACTGGTCAGTGATACAGACTTGGAAAAAAATATTGTTTATTTGGAAAATAAGTCTCCATTATGCATTTGAATATGGAAGCTAAAACTGCCTGAAGAATAAGGATAGGTTTCGTCTCATAAAATGTCTTTTCCTTCAGATAGAAAAATGTGGCAAGAAACATTGAATTCTCCTTAATCAAGTCTTCAGTTGTTAATGGTTTAATTTAGGAAACAGATTCAACATCTCAAAATGATCAGTAAGAATTGTGATGCTGCACCTGCCCCACCTGGGTGGTGGGGCCTTTTACTAATAGGAACAAATGTCCCCTTTTCCTTCTACATTTTTTTCTTCTTTACATATTTCTTCTAAATAGCTGAAATTTCTGAGTTTGTCTTTTTATTCCCTTGCTCTTCTTTATCTATCTCCACCCCTCTAATAAAGAAATAATAGATTAAAAGAGCAAAACGTAGCATATTTTGTCTTCTGGGCTGTCTGAATCAGAAAAGGTGATTAGATGTCACGCCGCCTGAGAGAGGCAGCTCAGCTCTGCATGGATGGGAAGCTTTGTAGTGCCAGCGCTGAAATGGGTAACATACAGCCATTTGAGTCCAAATATTCAGGACAGGAATGGTAAAGGAACCTTCAATATCTAGACTGCAAAAACTCTTGAAAAAAGACAAGCAGAATACCCAAATGGATCTTGAAAATCTAGTTTGAGCTATGTTGTCTGTCTTAGTATGACAGTGCCAAATATTAGGAAAAGATATGTAGAATCCAGTCTTTCTGTCTCTGACAGGAATGAAATTCCCTCCACTGGAGCAAAATCCTGACAAAGAACTGAATAATAAATCCCAGATAAAATGACAGAGACATCTCTTCTTCTTGGGAAGTTAATATATATATTACTTAAGACTTGGCAACAGCTTAGCTACTGACATACTGCTGCTTCTCTGTTAGGGTAACTCTCACATCCCTGTGAGAAAGTTTACTTCCTTCACACCTGGTCTTGTGTGCTATTAAACCATCACAGCAGCTGCTGAATTATTTATCTTTTTTCCAGTGGACAAAACTAGCATTCCACCCAACACCCTCCTTGTCCAAGAGGAAAAAAGCAGTCTGAGGGAGAAAATGCATTACAAAATCTGCAGTAGAAAAGTTTACATCATTAAGCATTTAGGGTTTACATACAGAGCAGTGACATGCAACAGCAGACATGTCTGAGTGATTTTTCTGCAATCAGAATTTCGTTCATTACCCAATTTTCATGCAAGTCCCCTGGCATTTGAAATATGCTTCAAGATAGGCTTCCAAGGGTTTTCCCCCTCCCATAATAACTGATTTGCAGTGTCCAAAGACAGGTCTAAATATCTTTGGCTCAAATTACTTAGGGCCTGCAAAGCAGGATTCTCTGTCATCCTCATCACATCTCACACCTACAGAACAGATAACAGATTAACATCTAGTCTGCAAATATTTCATCAGTGTCTCCAGCTAAGGCACCTTGCATTATTTTATCTTTTTCTTATTATTAACAGAAAAAGAGGAGGAGGTGAATTGAAATGTATTTGCACTGTACAGGAGAATGAGGGTATGGATGGCAAAGAGAAGGAAAAGAGGAATAAGAAAAGGTTTCTCTTGGTATCACAGGAAAAGTAACAGAGTTAGTCCTGGCAAAGTTCTCTGCTCCTACTATGTATACACTTTTATTCAATCACTGTATCGCTCTGCATCTGACACTTGGTCAATACTGCAATCTACCGCTGATCAGAATAAAACAGCCATCCTAGAACACCTTGGAATTTCATTAGTTTCTTTTCAATGTTGTCTTTATAACTAGATGTTTACTTGGAAATACAAGCTTACAGCATTGTTCTGTGCTTTTTCACTTAAAACATCAGAGACTCTGAACAGCGATGTAAACATTTTCGCCATCAGAAAAACTGCTTTTAAATGATTTCCCTTTTGTAAAAAAAGGGAAAATGCATTAATATAATCAAAGCCACAGATGAATTCCTCATCTCAGAATTTTATCTGCTCTTCCCAAGGTTCAGAAGTTTTGGAGCTTGTAATTTGGTTATCACCTAAATGACTTCATAGTCTAAATCCAGTTTCAAAATGCATTTTAAAAAATTAAATAATTTCTTTATGATTTTTAATCTGCAATTCCTGTTAATGTGTCAATTAACTGAAATTCCTTCCATGAGTTGCTAACACAAGCTGGATATAATTTTATTGGTCCTTTCTTTCAGTATCTATTTTGTACTTCTGAGGTAACAGACATAAAACAGGAGATAGACCACTGCTTAAGTTTTTGTGAACTAGACACTCACTTAAGTTGTTCATGACTGATCATAACATAGGCACCTTTAAAATTTGCTCCTTGACTTTAAGGGAACAGCCAAGACCAGATTTTTACCTCCCTAGAAATTTTGGTAGTAAATTTGAGCTGTTTTAATCTATTGACGTTTTCCATAGAACTGCGATTAAAAAGACAATGGTTGTCTTACATGATGATGACCGTTGTGGAAAAGCAGTCTATTCCCAGGATAACTCAATCAGAATGTACAATTAACTGTGCTTTTATTGTGCATTAGACCCTGCTCAATTTTTTGTCTTTTTGTGTTTATTTTTCGTGTTTCTCACATCTCTCCTACCCAGCTGGCTGCTGTGTCGCAGACTTTACAGATTTCTTTTTTGGTTTTATATTTTTGTCTGTTTTTCCTGGCACCCTTATAGCTCTACCTCTGACATTGGTTACATCATGCTCACTGCAGGATGCACCATGAGTCCCTATTGACAGCTGCCAACTGTTAACTTTTTCCAAGATAAGGTGAAAACAATACGGTATGCCTGGGGGCTGATCCGGGGCAAGTGAGTGGTGATGCTTTGAAAGGTTGTCTAAAAGGGCATGTTTGTCCCCAACTCTGAGATCGAATCCAAAGTAAATCTGATTTCTCTCTAGGCAAAGGCCAAGGCAATTCTGCCAAGCCCTCTCCGTTGCATTAATGTCAACAATAAGCATCTTTCTTAAAGTGGGTCTGTCTAATGAATCACTCTTCCTCTATCGACCTACACCCTAGGACAAAAGCAAGGAGCAACTTTGACTCAACTTATTCCCCAGACTGAGCTAGGGAATTTATCTAAAAAATAACATAAAAAAGATTATCAAGAATTATTATCTCAAGGGAGAGCTCATGTCAGGGGCAGTCTCTCTGGAGATGTTATAACAGTCTTCCAGTAAGTAAAGGGGGCCTACAAGAAATCTGGAGAGGAACTTTTGATAGGACAATGGGTAATGGTTTTAAACTGAAAAAGAGGAAATTTAGATTAGGCATTAGTAAGAAATTCTTTACTATGAGGGTGATAAGACACTGGAACAAGTTGCCCAGAGAGGTTGTGGATGCCCCATCCCTGGAAGTGTTCACGACTAGGATGAACCTGATGGGGCTTTGGATGGGGCTTTTGGATGCGGCTTTGGTGGTCTAGTGGGAGGTGTCCCTGCCCATCACAGTGGGGTTGGAAGTAGATGATCTTCAAAGTCGCTTCCAACCCAAACCATTGTATGATTCTCTGACGCCATTCTGCTGTCACCCTCAAATCCTTTTGTGACATGAAAGTATGCATTGTTTAACATTTTCAGTTCATATCCTTATTCCTTCTTATATAGCATAATTTCATCCTTAATTTTTGAAGCACTGCTTTTCTCACTTTCATTGACTTATTTCTTTCCTGTTCGACGGCTGTTATTCCATGTTATTGTCTCAGAATTTCTACTTAGCCTCTAATGTTTTCATAGTCTGCCATTTTCTTAGCTTCTCTCTTTGTCATGGGTTTGCCTTTTATTTTCCTAGAATCTTCTTCATGGTCCAGAGGAGCTTTTTTCTCTTCAGCTTTGGGCTGCAGAATAAGTCTCTTGTGAAATCTTTTTCTTATTTCATCCTCATTTTCTCCTTTAATTCATTTAGTTGTTTTTAGTAGCCTCCTTCTCTGGGTTCTTCTTTAAATACACATCTGCCTTTTCTAGATCTGCCTTTCACATTTTGCACAGCTGTATGCCTTTCTCCCCACTATAACTCATTTATCTCCAATAACTTGAAGCTGCATATTAAAGTGCTGTTTAAGAAAAAGACTGCTTAAAACATGGTGATGATGTGGACATCTTAGTGGCTAATCTTGAAGTGTGATTGAGGTCTGTCATTCAGTGAAAGCTGTAGCGTATTTCTAAATTGAGAGATGAAGAAGAAATTCCAAGCACAAAAGAAAAAAAGTGGGGAGGAATGCGAGTGACCTTTAGAATTTGTTGTGGATAGCTGCGCTTGTTTTGTCTGGGATAGAGTTAGTATGGGGCTATGTTTTGGATTTGTGCTGGAAACACTGCTGATAATACAGGAATATTTTGGTTACTGATGAGTAGTTCTTACATAAAATCAAGGCCTTTCTGCTTCTCACCCCACCCCTGAGCAGGCTGGGGGTGCACAAGAAGTTGGAAGGGGAAACAGCTGAGACAGCTGGCCCCAACTGACCAAAGGGATATTCCATACGGCATGACATCATGAAGAGCAATAAAACCTGGGGGAAGAAGAAGGAGGGGATCATTCAGAGTGATGGTGTTTGTCTTGATGGAGAAATGTTCTTCCATCATGTGTACACATGATGGAGACCTGCTTTCCTGGAGAAGGCTGAATACCTGGCTGCCAATGGGAAGTAGCAAATGAATTCCTTGTTTTGTTTGCTTGCTTGTGTGGCTTTTGCTTTACCTACTAAACTGTCATAATTTCAGTCCACAATTTTTCTCATTTTTACCCTTTCAATTCTCTCCCCCATCCAACTGGAGAGTGAGTGAATGAGCGGCTGTGTGGGGCTTAGTTGCTGGCTGGGGTTAAACCACAACAATAAGTAAATTATTTTCGCTTTTTTGTCTGTTTGTTTCAGGACATGGTCTTTTACCACTCTGATAAACATGTATTGAAATTAAAATGCAAACTGTAAGCAGGCATCCAATTAATGCCAAGATCAGACTAGCCTCAGTTCTTGGGTGAGTGCTTCTATAACGAGTAGGCTGGAAATGCTTTATGCAAGGTTAGGTGGTTGGTGTTCAATACAGCTGTTATGCTGTGCCCATCAGCTGTAGCGCACTCCCCAGTTTGTTCCTTATGTTTACAAAATGCAGTGACAGTACATCTTTTGTCCTTGCCATCAGATGCAGCTGTTAAAGCCGGATGTTCTTTTTTTTTGGGTGTGAATTCAGTAACTGTGATATGGCCTTGATGTGCAAACCACCTCCCCTCGACTATGTTGAAAATGAGAAGGAAACTAATCCCAAACCGTTTCCCGTGTATGAAGAGGTAGCACTTTCCTACCATGTAATATCTCAATGTATTTGTTCTTTTTTTTAACCAGACCATAGTATCTGATGGCGTACAATTTATAATGAACAACTTCTGATTTCAGCCTGCCTCTAACCTTCCTCTTGTGGAGGGAAGAATTTTGATAAGTTGACATTCCCTTGCATCCTGTTTCTTCAGCAGAGTCACACCTTTGCCTGAAAGGAATCTTACATAAAGACTGAAATTTAGGGCCTCTGGGTTAAAACACTCTTCTATGGACTTGGTATCTGCAGCACTTCTGAAATAGAACTTTTTTAGACATCAAGGTGAAAAATGTAGACAGAATTTTGTAAGAAATAAGTTTTCTGCCATTTTTAAACACTTTAAAATGAAATAGAAGTATATATATCTTGTAGAGCATTGAAGAAGACGTTTACTTGGTTCATTTTGCATTTGCCAAGTTTCTGAAGCAATTCTTCTTGAGCTTGAAACTTTCGATCTAGCTCAAATATCCTGGAGGAATTATTGAAAGGTGAATGATGGCACCTCTGGCTGATGGAGTGGGAAGGTGGGAAGCAAGAGTTCAGTATCTTTGACCGCATCTTGTTTATGTGCTTTAATATTTTGTAGTCTCAGGGGGATATATTGGCATATCCCAAAAACTCGTTTACTAAAACAGTACCTAATGTGTGAGATAGCTGGTAGCAATGACACTCCTCTCTCTAAAAGAAGAACTTATTTAGGGATGGCAGGGGACCACAATAGGCTAGTCTTGGTGTAAGAGTAGGGGAAACCATGGACAACTAAAATGAGTTTAGCAGTAAGTTGTGAAGCTCAGTGCTAGGGATTTATCCTTCTGTAATTTACTTGAAGCAGCGCAAGATGAAACAGGAGAAACTTCTACATTTTACCTGTTTCAAATGGTAGTTTGAGTCATCAGTCAGCCAGGCCTGTAAATGTAAATACACATATGCCTGTGCTCATTTGAACTCTTCTTGAACAGCTTTATTCTTGAAACCAGCTACATTGATTATGATTGTTCTTTCTTAAGAACAATTTTGTGCAGCTTTACCTAAGAAAATCTTGTTTTAAAATTTACGACGTTTGTTTGTAAATGGCTATATTGCAATTGGCTTTGTTGTTTTTTTTCAGTAAACCACTGCATAGCAACACATTTGAGTAGTAATATACAACTGTTACAAGTATTCAATGAAAATAACTTGATGCCATTATTAAGCTAACGGACAAAACAATTGCTATGTTGATTACAAAAATTACGTATCTTAAAGGTATAGTAGAGGACTGTGTAATTTTCTTCACTGCTTGTTTTATACTAAACCAATGTGTTTTCTTTGGACTGTGAATAGCATGGTCTACTTCCTCAGCAAGATTTTGTAAACTTTCCTACTAGACTGCATTTTTTTTTTTTTTTTAAATTTTGTGAATTTTCTTTCCAGAACAAATCCAAATTGCAGATGTCTCTACTGGAAAATTACTGCATTTTGAAAATCAGTGATGTCTTTTTCTGGTTCTGACAAAAACATGATCTAATACTGTTTCTGTGGGTGAAATTTACAGGTAGGAGTATGGTGAGGATATTCTGAGAAATCACTTCCATGTGTTTTCAATAGACTTATTAGTTTTTTACTGTGGTGGCATTTTCATCTCTTTGGTGCTGGTAGTGCTTTCAAAAAGACAAAATAAAAACAAAAAATGAGTAAATATTAGCCTTCTCTGAAGTTTATAGACTGAATCTAAAGTAAATGCTGATGTTCTAAAAAAAAAATAAAAATAAGGTTTGATCTTTAAAGATAAGACAGGCACTTCACCTATAGCTCTTTCAACAGTGGGTTGTGATGAGGTAATCCATAGCTATCAACTTACAGTGACAAGGTATTCTTTCTGGGAAGTTCTATATTTTGCAATTTACTTGGTCTGTTTGACTACAGGAAGACTATGAAGATGTATCTAATTGCTGATAATTTTATTTTCTGAGAAGCAGAGTTGGATGTGACTTTACATTATCACGATTTCTCTGTGATCTGTCAGTCCATCTGTAACGCTGTTTTAATTCTAACAAAATTTAGCAAAGCTGATGAAGATCAATGAATGTTTTTTAATTGCTAACATACTAAAGTAAGAAGTGTCACACAGTGAAAGACAAAGAATAAAGACTGTTAGAATTTTTTAATAAAAAGTGAAAATACAGACAAGTGATTGTTCAACATGCAGAGCTATGCAAAAGCTCACTGTACAAAAATGAAAAATATTGTTGTCTGGAATATGACTCTGACTTCGAGGCAGTTTTTTAGGTTTTTAACGACATCAGTATAGAAAAAAAAGGTTTTCAATAAAAATAAGTCTAGAGCAACACTGCTGGCTAACATAGGAAAATAAATACCAATATTTTAGCCACATCATCCCTACCTCAATAGCTAACCCTCAAAAAACCTATCTGAATACCCTGTCAACAAAAAAGACTTCTTAAACACTCTGATTTAGCTCTTGAATGTTCTGCTTTATTCAAGGGATAGAAAAATGTCAGTGAGGTTAGTGGCTGTGTAGTTTTCTGCCCAATATTAAAGAATATGGAATGTGTTAGTACTACAGGCTATGACTGGACAATGTGCAAGGGAAACCTCCTCCAATAAATGCACCCCTTCAGTGTCGCCTTGTCTGTCCAAATCTTAGTGAAGAACAGTGCCTTAGAAAACCAGGGTAAATACTCCATCGCATACAACAACATATTGTAGACAACTAATAAAGGAGGAAAATATATTAAATTTCAACCCGGATACTTGTTAAAAAGTTGGTTGAGTTAACTTTCCTCTCCAATCTCCCTTGATCCAAGATGCTGTTATAAAATGAGATAGATGAACTGAGTCATCAATCTGGTAGCTGCTTCTTTTTTTTTTTCTTTTCTTTTCCTTTCTTTCCCAGCTAATAGATATTAAATTTCGTATTAGGCATTCAAAGTTGTTTTCCACCATGAGGCTGGAGGCCTTTCCACCATACTGAGGTCAATTGGTTTAAAATGTGCTGAAGGTAAGAAACAAAATATTTTCCCTCTCCTTTGTGGGGCTTTCAAACTATTTTACCTCCTTAGAGTAAAGAGTAGAAAGTCTTTAAAGAAATGAATTATTAATGTTTGATTTTTCTCAGCAACGAATCTTTTTACCTAAGCAGTAGCATTTCTTCCATGCTTTTGGATGTTTTCTTCCTTATATCAAATTCTGACCCTTTGGTAAGGTGTCTTCTTTTGACTCACAGATTTGCTGACTTTCATAAACATGTTTCCTTTAATTTCAGTCAGTACAAAAGTTCAGTTTGGGGAACCTGGTGGTCAGGTAATAATCAGAACTCCATCTAACAGAATGATGGCAAAATAAAATAAAACAAAAAATCCAGTATGCAGAAAAATGTGTCTTCCAGATGAATATAGATGGAGCTGTATTTTTAAAAAGGTTCTGCCTGCCCCCATTTGCACAAATCTCAATGAGTCAAAGAACAGAGGGATGTTGGAAGAGGTGGTAGCTCATTGCCAGGTGTTACATACGTTTTCTGCTTGTTCCAGAGAACTTATAACAGAATTGTAGGATAGTCCTTTTGACCCGGCTTGTTAGCTTATGTTTTCCTTGGAAAAGTGGTATTTTTTGTTTCCCTCATGGTGGTGAGTGCTTTCTTGAATATACCTCTACTTTCAAAACGTGTTAATGTTTATGCCAGTGCACATCTCTACCTCTGAAGCCCCAACCAGCTATTTTCCCTTGACAAAATGAAGGAGCATACAGACATCCATATTTACCAGATATACATCATGTCAAACCCAGTATTTGTATTTACTATTGCTATTTGGCTCATATCTGGTAGTTTCCAAGAGCATGTTAGGTATTTAAATCCATGTAACCAAAATTTTTGTTTGTTGTATAGCCCTTCGCATTCACACAAAATGGCATAAATTGTGTCAATTTAATGCAAGTGCGTGTAAACGAGCTTATTATAACATGGTTTATTTTGTGTATGGTATTACCTGAATGTATCTAGCCTAAAAACAAAGAGAAATTTCATGGAAATCGCAAACACAAGGTGCTCATGTTTTCCACAGCCCTGACAAATAATAGTGCTGATTTGAGAGGGTTGACCTGCAGAATAGATCAGTAATGCTTTATTAATCACTATATTTAGTGGAAGTACCACTTTTGTCTTTCTTTGCTTCAGTCTGTCAGTGAATGCCTCTGATCAATTTCCTCCTGTGCAGATTTTTTTAACCCAATTTAGTATGTGAGTGTCGTGGTTAAAACCCAGTCAGCCACACTGTCTCTCCCTCACTCCCCACCCCTTCCTCCCACCAGCTCCTGGACAGATGGGGAGGAGAATAGAAAGAATGTAAGTCCCAAGGGTTGAGATAAGAACAGTCCAGTAACTGAAGTATAACACAAACCACTGCTGCTACCGCCAATAATAATAATAATAAGGGAAATAGCAAGGGGAGAGAATACAACCACTCACCACCTGCCGACCGATACCCAGCCTGACCCCAGCAGTGATCTAGCCCTTTCGGATGACTGCCCCCAGTTTACATCCTGGGCATGACGTGCTGTGGTATGGAATGCCTCTTTGGTCAGTTTGAGTCAGGTGTCCTGTCCCTGCTTCCTCCCAGCTTCCCCTCCTCCCTGGCAGAGCATGAAGCTCAGAAGGTCCTTGGTCAGAATAAACATTACTGAGAAGCAACTGAAAACATCTGAGTTATCAGCTCTGTTCCCAGGCCGAAAGTCAAAAACACAGCAGTGCATCAGCTACTGAGAAGGAGAAAAATGACTGCTACTGCTGAACCCAGGACAGTGAGGGAATGTTTTTAAGTTCCAGCATTTTAAGATGTATTAATTTCATGTTTATGTTTCACACACATCTGGGTGAGAGTGTTATAGCTGACACTCAGTATTGCGTGCTTTACTCTTCAGCAAAGAGAAAATAAGGAATAGCAGGAATACAGACCAAGTAACTTTGCCTAATTGCATGATAAATCTTGCTGGATATTCACTTTCTGTTCTGATTCTGAGTGCTTCAGTGAATATTGCTACACAGCTCACTCATAAACTACTTTAAAGGCTATCATACCATTTTTTAGATACTACTTTTCAAAATTCTTTTAAAAATACTACTGCTATTCAATAGACCAAATCCTCCTACAGAGAAGAGAGAGAGGAACTGGTAAAGTATAAATGTTATTCTACTGTAAAATAATTTACAACTTCTTTTGTTAACACTGTCACATTCCCAGTTCTTTTTCAGAACTTGCTTCTCCACCCATTCTCAGCCTGCGTGCTTGCTTCGTTCTGCTTTTCCTTATGTATTAGGGTGCAGCTAGGGACAGCGATATGACACATTGTAGATAACATCCTAACATATTAAATAAGGATGTTCAAACATAGTGACAGATCCTGTTGTATGATGATACATCAGGGCAGCTCAAAGATAAGAATTTTAATATATTCTATTATAGAATCACTTAAGCTGACTAAGTGATAGCTGTGGGAGAACGGAATAGCTTGCAGCTTCTGGAAAGGGTTAAGAGTCCTAGCAATGGGAAAAAAAATACCTGGGTGCTGTAGCTGTAGGGAGACAGAAGTAGAAGTAATCAAAATTAACCTGTTAAAGAAAAAATCCTTGATCTCTCTGAGTAATTGTGACAGATGACACAAGGAATGTAATTTTCACTTTAGATGAAGGATGAGCTTCTCCAACATATGTGGCCTGACAATACAATCTTTCTAAACTGTCCCTAGCAGCATCTTCCCCACAGTTGCTCTGAGTATAGGCTATGAACACCTAGCATTAGATCATAGAATCTTAGAGTAGTTTGGGTTGGAAGTCATATTCAAAGGTCATCTAGTCCAACCCTCCTGCAATAAGCTGGGATATCTTCAACTAGAACTTACCAAAATAAGCCCTGTCCAACCTGGCCTTGAATACTTCCAGAGATGGGGCATCTACCACCGCTCTGTGAAATCTGTTCCAGTTTCTCACCACCTTCACAGGAAAGAACTTCCTTATATCTAGTCTAAATCTCCCCTCTTTTATTTTAAAACCATTACCCCTTATCCTATCTCTGCATGCCCTACTAAAAATTCTGTCCCCATTTTTCTTATAAGCCTCATTTAAGTGCTGAAAGGTCCCAGGACACAGGAGAACATGAGAGGCGTTCCAGCCCTCTGATCATTTTTGTGGCCCTCCTCTGGACTTGCTTCAGCAGGTCCATGTCTTTCCTGTGCGAAGGACTCCAGAGCTGGATGCAGTACTCTTAGTGGGCCCTCTTTACTCTTACAGAGTTGAGTAAAGGTGGAGAATCAGAATCACTTCAATCAACCTGCTGGCCACAACCAACTCTGGTGGTTTCAGCCTGCCTCATTTTCCCTAACCTGCTGAATCCCATCTGTGCCACATGATGAAGGAGTAGACCCATCTTAGGATGACAGAAAATAGCAGTGAGTGCCAGGAGAGCTTGGCCTATTAACCTGCAGCCTGCTGTTTGACTGGATCTAATGAGAGTAATAGGAAGTGGCAATGAACTGCGAGCTGGAGCCTGGATAAATCACCCTGGTGGTACTACCTGTTGCTCCCCCTCTCTCACCTCCCACCCAGGATTCCTCAGATCTGATGAAGGAGCTAGGGTGGGAAGCATCCACAATGGATTTATTGCAGTCATCCAGATTGATGAATGTATCCATAGAGAAATATGTGGTGCTCGTTTGCTGTTGAAATAAAGGGGTAGTGCCATGCCCAGCAAGGGTAGCTAGGTATCACTGAACTAAATGAAGAATATGTTGTAGGATTCATCCAGATAAAAAAGCTGGACTTGGCTGCAAGTTCTAGTAGGTCCATCGCATTTCTAATTTTTGTAAGAACATCATCAAGTGCACTAATAACTGTAATAAAAACTTTTCTTCAGCTATATAGTATTTTTGCATGTTAAATTTTATCCACAAAGAAAACATCCAACATAAAATTGGTTTCCAGAGTAAGAAAATGTCTTTCAGAATTTTTTGTTAAAGTACAGCTGAAGTCTTTAAGCATGTGAAGGACATGATCTTTCATATTAAGAAAGGATCCATTTACCTTTCTCTTCATAACAAAGACAACATGCGTTATAGACCGAAGCCTCACTTAAACCAGGAAATAATGGTAGAATTATGACTTCTGAAATGTGAGTATGAGCTGGCATGGCCACAAAGCACCTCCTACAATTACTTCCATAAATCCAATTGGGTAACATCTAGTTTCTACATCTGTCTCATAAGAAGGGTTTTGAAACCTCTAGTGAAACCTGGAAGTGCTTCTGCTTGGACAGATCTTCTGAAAGCAGCTTGCAGCAGCTGTGCCACCCTCTCCACACATAGACAGTGGTTTAGGACCTGCTGTTTTGGGGAGCTGAATTCAGGACACCTTTGTGTCTGACTTCCTGTACAACAGGACCACATATTGTTACCCTCTGGCCTTTGCACAGAACTTCATGGAGTAGGTCTACAACATATGCCTATGGACTCCTACCACTGATGCTACTGAAAGTATTTAACAGTACACTCATTCTCCAGGGAATGCATATACATGACATTTACTGCAGCATCCATTTTCTGAAGACAGTTTG
>WYDI02025452.1:0-18725 GCA_009867235.2 Psittacus erithacus | reverse complement strand
CCCATCCCTCCGGGAGCCGAGGGAGGAGGTGGGGGGGGGCAGTGAGTGGGCTGTGTGGCAGGCCTAAACCACGACAATAGTAAGTAATGGATTTTTCTCACTGTAATAGATACGTAGACCTAAAGGTTATCAAAGAGTTAAAGGCAAAACAGCAATTAATGAATCAAATCAGAAGTGTTAGCACATCAAAGTGGAAAGATTGTGAGCTTCTGCTGATCCTGAGTTTCTACTGCTGCAGAGCTTCAGTTTTTCCACTTCCTCTTTTTTCTCATTTTCAGGTTTCCACTGCTGAGAATTATAAGAAGATAACATGAAAAATTTAGCATACGATGATGCTACACTGTTTCTAATCAGAGTCCTTGTGGACATCACGTCCATCTATGTTTTCCAACAGCTATTTTAGTTTAAGGAACATCTATTTGGATTATCAGTAACTGAATTTATTTTAAATTTAGATTACAATGTGGGTTCAATTTGATCAGCAATAGGCATTTTACAAAAGAGAAAACAAATGATAAAGAATTTGTGGAAGAGCACTCAGGTCTTAATCTCCTCTACTTATCTGCCAAGTAGCTGAGGAGTATAAAGCAGCATCAAAATGAAAAGGAGGGTAATTCTATCTACAGGTGCAATTGCATATAACGTCTATTACTTTACAAAAGTAGGAACTACTAATAAATACTGTCTTTTGGCTTTTGGGAACTACTACAAAAATGAGACCCTGAAAGGCCACTGAGGATAAAGAGTTAATTAATAAAAAATGAAAAGCCAGAAATTAACAGTTTATTGAGTCAGAGAACCTCAGTGCAGCCATATTCTGCAAATCTGGGAACTGCAAGAAACGGATCAATATGAAACATGGGTCAAATCCACAATATAAGCAACTTGACTGCCAAGTGCATAAAAGCTCTCAACAGCCACAAATTTCAAAACTCAGCAATTATTTCTTTCTTTCCTTCTAGCTGTTGTCATCTCATGTGAAGGAGTCTGTGTATCTCAGCCATTCTCTAAGGAGGAGCTTAACATCCTCATTCATTTTGATGGACTCTCTTAAGCCCTATTCAGATCAGTGTCACCTTCTGCAGCGTGTACGATCACACTAGCAGTGGCAATCTCAGTATGACACCTAGCAGCTAATACACCATTCCTGTTCCAACATGTTCACATCCTGTGAACATATGCTAACATAGCAAACACCATCATGACTGCTCAGCACTCTCAGAGGTACTTCATGGACACCAATGTCCTGAGAATTTGGCAGGCAGGGAAGCAATCTGCTGTTTATACTACATGGCACATGTATGAAATCCTTCTATGCTGGTGATGAATCTAGCAAAGAAGGTTCCAGCTGTTAAGCAAACAAGTATCAGCTGTCATACTCACCCAAAATCTGCATGTGTCTGCACCTCCTTGGATGAATGTACTAACATACCTTGCCCAGGCATCCACTAACTCCAGTGGCTTGTCTAAGACACTACTTAATGTCTTTAAAAGCCTTCCCTCCTCATTCTCAATCAGCTGACCATTCTTCTACGGGGAAATAATACTTAAGAAACTAGGCAGAGGAACCATAGAAACAGTTTCATGATTTCAAGACATACATACAGATACAATAGCCAATGTCTTAGCAATAACCCTCACCTCACCACCTAGGCACTGCTGTCTATCATCCCTATACTATTTCTACTTGGCATCCACTCAGCACAGACCACATGGTGTCAGTCTGCTTTCAGTATGTTGTGCATTTCAGCAGTATAGTGATGTAAAACGGTAAGTCATATCTGATTGAGAGAAATAAAAGTTCTATCCATAAATATTGGGGAATTTTTGTTACTGTTCAGTGTTTCTCTAATTTCTTTTGATTTAAGAAAAAAACCAAATTTTACTAAGTCCTTTGAAAATTCTCTGAAAAGTTGTATATTGGCAGTCACAATTCTACTTCATTTTCCACCAAAAATAATAATAGAGCTGCTGGAGACCCAGATGCCTCTCTGAAAAGTATCAAAATGACAATATTTGCTGGGCAAGTACACAGAACATTTCTGTTCTAAGCCAGAATATTCCTCAAAATACCATGAATTACTTCACATATTACTCAGAAGCCCTGTGACCCTCTCTATTCATCTAAGATCTCTCCTACTCTCAGTCAAATTTCTAATTCATTGTCCAATATTAAGCCCAATTATTACAACATGGTATCTGAGACAGAACCCAATGTTGAAGCAAGGTGCATAAAGCCAATCTGGAACACAAAAGAATGGTAGAGCAGAGAACTGAACTTGGCTCATGCATGTCCTAGAAGCAGCCTTAGTCACTTGGCTGAGGCGAGAGGAAAGCATTGTAACTCCAAGCCAGAAAATGAGACGCGCCCCCCTACAGAAATGTGGATCTTAAACTCCCACATCTTCCCAATAAATGTACTGCTGGGAAATAATCCAGATTCATTTTCTCCATTTTCACAGAGGGAGGGAGAAAAGGTTAAAATTCAATTTTACAGCTGTGTAGAAAATAAAGAACTTTAATACCTTGAAGATTTTTAGTAAGAGAATTGCTATCATCCATTTATAATGATCAGTATTCCTAAAACTAATTTGTGGTAAAGAACTAAAAATTACCAAGTTTGCCAAGGCCACCTAACCTTCACATAAACAACTAATCTGAAATACAGGGTAATCTTAATCCTGTATTTGCAGTTCATTTACTCTTAGTTCGTTATTCTGTTCATATTACTACTTCAATATATTTCACTGATGACTCAAAGTGCTCCTTTAAACTGATATATTATCAGATGGACTTGAAAGACACTTTCACTCTTCTCCCCCAGACTCTTTTTACCTGTCCAAACATGCACTCCGCTCCCCTGGCTCCCTGGCCTTTGTCTCACTCTTCCAAAATGTTTACTCTTCTCAGGAGTTTGCAAAGTAAAAATAACAACCTACAGTCTCCTAATAGTCTTGGCTGCCAGCTCCTAACAACCTCTCCTGGATCTCCTCGCACCCACTTTCCCTGCTGCTCGTGAGATCCAGTGAGTCATTGCTGGAAAACGCAGCCTCTTCCTCTAACCGGCTGCTCTCAAAATCAACAACAATCTGCAAACTGCAAGTAATATCATCTCTCTTTCACAGGATGAATCAGTGTTTTCTGGCCAGCCCAACTGCTTTTTCAAGCTCTATTAAGGTTTTGATTGTGTCATTCCCTCTCCCCTCACTCTTGAGAATCACAAACACAAGTAAATCTCGTTTTCAACTAACAGCGAGCAAAGTTTCATTTTTATAGTACTAACATGCAAGTTTTACAGCTGGGGCAAAATAAAGCAAAAAAATCTCAACAACCTCATCAGTGTCTTCTAAATCCGTGTATTCTCACAACACTACGTACCTTAGAAATGTAAGTTATTTTCTTAATGTTTTGGCAGAAATAATTGCCTCTCCACCGACAACTTGTCAGGTTCCAGCATGATGCAATATGAGAAGACGGAGATATAATCTTACAGATTTATATCAGAAATGCTCCTCACAGACCCTTAACTAGCGCAGTGGTACTGAATGCCACTGCAACACACAGTGATAGGAAAAGTTATGCTATCTGAATTAGAAGACTTCCCCTCTGCTCCCAATAACTTTAAAACTTATCCATAACATTGAAAAACAAAGCCACAAACCTGCTTATCACAGCAATCTTTCCTATTCACAAGAGTCCTCAGCTTCCTGGATCAGCTGTTTTATGGTTTCGTTTTTATTTTTTCTGGTATGTATCTCCATTCCTGGCCTTCACCAGGGCTTCTCTACATCCTTTCATACATTCTTTCATCCTTATGATATCAAGTACGTAAGCAGGCTAATAAAAAGGAAGGAAAAAAAAGCAATGGGGGGTGTGTGTGTGTATGTATGTATATACATGCATATCTAATAGTTTCTAAAGTATGCTTCTTATTTTATGTGTGCAAGCAGAGGACCTGCCAAGTTCCCCTATGTCTTTGTAATGAACTGTAAGAGTATAGAACTGAATATATGCAACTGATGGCTTTTCCTATATGAAATATTCTGTTCAGCTTAAAGGGATCTTGTTTGTTTTCAAGGGATAAAAAGCTGGTATGAAAATGCCCAGACAAAAGCAAATAGAAACCTTCAGATCATAATTACAGGCATGATATATTCTTTTTACATTTTATACATGCACAGAAACCTTCGACATACTTTTCATACAGTGCTGCATAAGAATAGCCAGAAGTCTGAGAATGAACATCCAACCAGTAATGAAAATCATAAACAGGGCACTCTACTCCCCTGTCACAGCACTGCATGTGAGTGCAGTGCTTCAGGAGGTGGCCTGGGAGCAAATGAAATTTGCTGCTGGCAGAGGTGACTGCTGTGTACTGCCCACCAGGGAGCCATCACCTCTGTACTGGGTGGAGGGTGGATGTACGCCGTTAGCGTGCTGCGCAAGAAGCCACTGCTGAACGCATCCAAGTGATTCCTGTGTGTGTTACTGAGCCTCCCATGCTGCACAATACAGAAAAGTTTCTGCCCAAGAAAATCATTGCTAGAGACAATGACACAGACAGAGATGTCTTCTGGGGCATGGCACAGCTTGGTCTGTGCAACAGGAGGGAGAAAGGAGATGCTTTGCACCTCTGAAAGCAGACTTCACACAGTTCAGCAAAGACTTTTACCAAGGAAGAAGTAATACATATTCCATGGCAAGCTAAATCAAAAATGCCACTGAAGGTCAATCCCTGTTTCCAGGAGAAGGCCAACGGATATGCATAAAAGGATTAGGCAGTAATCACAGCAGATTTCTAAAAAAATGTAATGAAATTGACTCAGGTATTGAGGTATAATGGAGACAAAACCTAGGACCAGTGTCCAGTTAAAAAAACCAAAACATGGTACATGAGGAGACACACAAATGATACAGTGCTCAGAAATCAGGGAAAATGCTGCAAACCTTAAAATCATAGCTAAGCCTTGGAAGACACTGAGCCAGAGCTGCCCACCTTTAATGCTGGAAGCGATATAATAACAACATAGTTTTACTTCAATTACAGAGGCATAGATTATGTGGCTGAACAAGAAACTGAAAGACCACTTTTCCCAAGCTAGCTGATTTAAGCGACTGAGCGCAGAGATCCAAGAGATGGTGCAGAAGAATACAAGTGACTAATAAACAGGAATTTGAGCATCTTTTCTTGCCTACCCACAAAGTAGCAGGAAGGTAGAGCTGACAGAGCACACCAGGAAAGTGTAATTGAACTCATAACATTTTTTTCATAAAAATGCCTTTTCATTAAAAGTCAAAACCAAAACCCTTTCTAAAGCAAGGTCAATTCTGACATAGCTCACAGCTGAAATAATTACTGGATAAAATAAAAAAAAAGAATAACGCATCTCAACCAAACTTTTTCATGCTTGTTAGATAAATACAAAGACAACACCTTTCATTTGGGAAACACCTGACCTCTTGTTGCCAGACAGGAGAATACTGAGGACACAGATGTATGTCTTGTCTTTTGCTTTTTCCTAAGTGCTTGCTCCTAATCTCTACTAGAAAGACAGATTTGATCTGAGCAAGCATTGACTCAAAAATCACTTGGAAGTTGTCTCTGAGGCCTTGTATTCAAACCTCTCATTTGCAGGAAGACAACAAACAGCCAGCCATAGTGTTATCTATACAAGACAGAACTTACAGCCATAAAGAAATATGCCACAACTTCTCTTAACAACCCCTCCCAGTGCTGCTCTTACTTGCGAGAAAGCTTATCCTAATATTGTACTTGAATCTCCCAGGTTGTCCCTTGAGTCCATCAACCCTTGTTTTACCAGCTGTAACTAAAAAGATTAACTTGCTTTCATCATCTCCCTGTCTTCATGCTTAGCCCTAGCTAAGCTCCCATTGCTGGAGCAGCATGAGCAATGAGTATATGCTACATAGTACTATATTAAAAGTATGGTATACTCATGTTCTGTCAACTTTTAGCCTCTAGGAATATCACTTGTGTACGGCAACAAGCTAGCACACCTGCAGAGCTCCAGGTTCAGGCACAGCTCCAGTTCAACTGGCTTGGTACAAGGGCAACAGATGCGCATACGCATGTATGAAATACTCCATGGGGAAATCCTACCAGGCAGTCTGCCCTTTTGCTTCTCTGTCAGGAAGAGTCAGACATAGCCCAGAACTAGCTTTAGAAGACTGTGTGGTTATGGTTCTAAGCTGTGGCTTAGCATATACACACAGCACAGTGGTGACACAAGGAAACACAGTCCTCATACCTTTCCAATAGAATGGCACCTACTAAGGGTTATACTGAACAGTAAAATAAATCTCTGATAATGATATAGTTGTACCAGAATACAAAACCTCCTTCTTTCAAGTATTATGATTAGTGTTAGGTTTATATGCAAGTAAGTCAAGAATGGGGTAACTCCCATGCTTATAGTCAAACACGAAGACTCGCTGGACCAAATCCCAAGTGCCTCCTTTATTATCTCCATATCTCAGAATTATGATTACCAATTCAAACAGTTCAGCTTCTCCATGGTATTGTATTTCCTGCTATGCCAAGTAGAACATTTTTCCTATTAATTTTAGCAGGTGTTTTAATTTATTCTTTATAGTATATTTTATTAAAGCCTTTCACTCTGGCATCTAGGCAGATGGCCAACTTGAAAACTAAACTTTTATAGAAGAATTAAAAGAAGACATGCAAATGGGTTCTTCACAGCTGGGAAGCTGTTACGGTATGGTATATTTATAGTATATAAAGCATACTTGTGAACAGAACAGATAGTAACTCAAGAACTTACCTGAATTTGGATATTGTGCTGAATTTCAGTAGATCCTTGCAAGTTTAACATTTGACTGTTTTATTCTTTCAATCTCTTCATTTTCTTTTCTAACATCACACATTGAGGTTTTCTGAAGTGATACATTTATAAACTCTTAAAACCAAATATTTTTGAAAGGTTAAGCAGTAACTTTAAACTGTTAATGAATCCAGTAGGTCAGCAGACTTCTTATAGTCAATGTTAGTAGCAGCTGCCGTCTCTCCCACAGATATGATATGACACTTTTTAAACTCACAGCTTCCTATATATACAAGTATGACAAACGTACCAGCTCATCACCTATGCATCTCATAAGCGATTTAAAGGTAAACTCTCAATTTAAAGCCCATTCAAATTTTAAAGTTTGAGTCTAGTTGGGAAACTGGAAAATGAGAGCAGCTCTTAGAGCACCCAAGGTATGGCTTGCTCATCCTTTCTGAGGTGACTAATAAGTTTCTACAAGAATGCAAAGCCTTCTGAGGTTTGCAACATGATTTTTACACATGCATAGTAAGTACAAGTTCCTTTCACTGAATGATGTATTTGACACTTGCAACATGGAAGTCTATCAGCTGAGCTCAAAGGACAGATTTCTAAAATCCAGATGGCAGAAGATCTTCACCTCCAGTCAATTTACAAGCAAAAGGACGTTGGAAATCTGCTTCACAACAATTAAACTGTGAACTGATGACCACTCACTGGAGTGCTCTGTGCTTCATGGTTTCTTTACGTGGCACAGCATCACTTGCAGATTACTAGATTACCTTTCACAACATTTTAAGAGCCACACCGTGGATATTTGATGTTGATGTAAACAACTCATTATGTGTGATGTCTAGCAAAGTGTACTCTATTAAAAACCTTAAAAAGTGTTAAGCACAAAATTAAACAAAAAAGGTAAAGAGCCTTTATAAAAATTATCTTGGTTACACAGAAAATATCTAATCTACCATCTTTTGTTAATTTGCTAGTTAAGCTTTATGGCTCAGCATCCTAAATGAGTGTACCTCAGGCTTTTATACAAGCAAAAATACAGATGAGTATATTGAAGATCACATAGCATTTGTTTGCTATGTTTTGTGTATAATCACAATTTGTTGTATTAACAAACTAAAGTATTCATTACAAATTTTCTCCAGAGGGACCCATGGGCCTTCACTGTGGAGCCACAGAGTCTGATTAAATGTAAGAAAGTATATTGTATTTACCTCTTGATTCTCAGATGGTTACACATCCAGAAGGTTTCCCCTAACAAGATAGCTCTAAACTCCTATAATTTAGCCCTTGTTTGACTGGATCAGTGTTGAGGAATGGCTCGATGAGAAAGGGCATGGCTCTCTGGAGCAGTTGTACAAGCAGACCAAATGCTAGGCCGCCCTAGGCTGCCTTTGAAAATGCAAGTCATGATGACTAGAGAGAACCAGGGGCAAGCTGACCTTGAAGGGCTGACAAACAAGAAAGCAAACTGTAAGTAGGAGGAGAAATGTTGATGTAGTCCTTTAGGCTTAGCCACTCATGTAATGACTAGTAGGCATAAATTAGTGGATAAGGTATATAAGCTGTACTGACTGACAATAAAGTGGAACTTGCTTATCACTCATATTGAGTCGTCGCTTGCTTCCCCGCGCCGTCAGCCCGCCGTCGCTTGCAACAGATCAACAGCAGTAATGTTCAACTTATTGCGTAACTCAATCAGCTAACCTGCACAAAAAAGCTAACATGCAGGTAATTTGCACAATATAAATTTCATTAGGCTTGGGTATTTTTGGTCATGAAATCTAATTAATATTAGGATTTAAGGAAAAAGCTATGGTATTGTTGTCACACAGCTACTTGAATTTACACTTCCATAGTGGCAAATCATGTTTTTCTTGTGCTGGGGAGCCAGGGATGGGTTGTATGTCACATGCAGCAAGTTCTCTTTGAGACGTCTTCCTCCCCCCACAAACTTTACAAGGAGGTTATGTATCTTTGTCTTCATAGTCTCCCAATAAACATTTTCCTTCTAGTTAAATATGTATCCTATCAGGCTTGATTATACTGTAGTGCCCTGAAAATAAATCAAGATAGCTGCACAAATTTTTGTTCATGACAAGCTTTCTTGAAGTTCGCATATATTAGACAACCTAGGTATGAATGCTGACAGAAGAGCAGTCCTTTTCTTGATGCTTTTTATTACGGATCATTCTAGAAATACCTTATTGCTCTATTTAATTATTTCAAAACTGCTGCTAGGGTAGCTATCATGCGTTATTCATCAAAATTTGTTTAAATATATAGCAGTTTAAATATGGTCTTTGATTATGAAACCTCTTATATGTGCAAGCATGGGAGAGAATGCAAAGCACCTAGAAAGACATAACTCACTCACTTTTAGTCCTGCCCCAAAAATTAAGCTTTATTTTGCAATGAAGTTGGGATCAGAATGGAGTTGAGACCTGAAGCTAAATTCTCCTTAAAGTTCAGAGTTATTTAAATTCTAAATTAGTTTCAGATTTTTATTTATCTCAAATATTAGCATTTTAAATCCTATTTTTTTCAGAATTAATTAATGCTACTTTATGAAACAGGAAATTGCTATCTGGAAAAAAACTGAAATCATCTCAAACTTTTTCTTCTCTCCTGGCTCACTAAGGTGAGGCTTTGGTTTTGTTTTCTTCTTACCACTGATGAAAGTGAAAAAAAAAAACAACTAAAGAAATAAAAAACCCCTCACATACCTTAAGTAAAAAAAAAAAACAAAAACAAAAAACCAACCAAACAAAAACAACTAAAACCAAACTCAACCTCTCATACTTCCACTGAAATCACTTGGGGCCACATTCAACAAAGGACTGAAGGACTTAAAAGACAAGTGCTTCAGGGCTTTTCGTTTCAACATCTGACTATGTTGTGGAGGTAGTAGGTCACATTATGGGCTGTACAGAGAAGTAGAAGAGCAAGTGCCTCACACAGGGCGTGCAGCTGCCAGGCTGCTGAGCTGGAAGCTACCAAAACCCTACCCCCTAATCACTGAGAAACACAGAGAAGAGCACTTTCAATCCTTCAGCTATCTGCCTAAGACCACAACAAATGCAACTAATTTCTCTTCCCATGCTTTGAAGCAGTGTAAGAGCTGTGGTCTTGCCCACAAAGACCTGGGTCCAATTGCCTATGTTCCCCCTCCTGGCTGGCACCCTACTCTCCAGCCCTGCTTTGGGCACTTGGTCCGGCACCAGACTTGTCCGCCTGTAGAACAGTCAACACAGTGCAAAGAAGCCTTCTGGAGCTTTCAGTCCTCTCGGGCTCAGGTATAACCTGTAGCACATGCTGAAACTTCTGCCCAGTGCAGGTATGCTCTGGGGTGCACACAGACACACACGTAATGAATGTCCTTGAGAACACTAAATCTCAACCAGGAGAGCTCAGTGAAGCCTAGGAGCTTCAGAGCAAGGAGTAAATAGGGCCTAAATTTGAAGTTAAAGTTCTGAAAACTCCTTTTCATTTATTCCCTAATCTCCAAATTCAGTCCCAGAAGTAGCTGCTCATATCTTTACTAGCACTGGTCACAAGGGCCAGAGTATAATCATCTTAACTTGAGAATATTTTTCATGGCGGGAGTTCACTAATATTTAGACTATCTGCAGTGGAAAGTATTGCTCAAAGTGAGCAATGGTGGCAGAATCTACTCCAGAGGAAGAAAGGAGGGAAAAAAGAAAAAAAAGAAAGGAAAAAAAAAAAAGCTATTGCAAACACTGGAAATTTTAACATGAGCATTTTTTAGCATCAGAAAATTCTGGAGGCTTCCAAATAAACTCATAATTCAGAAGCATTTGAGAGACAGCAATGCATCAATAAAAGATTTTTAGTAGGTTATATCCTTGAAAGAAGGTGGATGGTATAGCAGACAAAATGAAGTTGTCGGTGGCCTAATACATTCCAAGTGGTTTGTCACCTACAGCACTGCATTCTTTAAAGGTATCTAATACACACACACACAAAAAAAATCTCTCAAGTGAATTTATTGACCAAAATCAGTTCCACAGAACCAATTAGTATCTTACACAAGCTACCCTGCAAGGCTTATGAGGCCATCCATCACTTGTCCATTTAACTATTTAGCATTTCTTCCAGCAATTTGTCACACTGTCAGAATGGTAGCATTTCAGAATAGGAGTTTTTGGCTGAAAGAAATCTAACTCAGATAGTGCAGATATTTTTGCTTTAATAAGACTTACACAAGATTTATCTTTATATTATTTTTAACCTTAAGCATCTTGTCTGGAAGATGAGGTTAATTCTTTGTATTTCAAAGGTTCCACATTTAAATCAGTTGTTTTATATGAGAATTTAAAAATATCATGCAAAATGGAATTACTTCAAACTTCATCAACAATTCACAGTTCTGACATCAGAGTACCTTATCTTGCAGCTGCAGTGCTTACATTTTTATCACTTTTCCCATCTAGTAATTAACTTTTGCATTCATTTCTGGTGACTTTCTTAATTTCACACCACTAAATGAATCACAAAAAAAAAAAAAGTACCTTTCCATTAAATGAAAGGCAAAGTATCAACATAACATTAACACGGCTACTCCTAAGATATTTTAGATTTTTCAGGCTCTATACATGAAAAAGAAAATGAAAAGGATTGCTGCAGAGCTTCAATTACCCACCTCCAGATATTTATAAATATAAATTAACCTGAATGTATAAATAATGAAATGCAAAAAGAAATATTTCAAGCTCAGTTATCACTAACAAGATATTTGATATCCATGATGAAGGTACAGGGAACCATTTCAGAAGGCTGGCCTGTGCTTTAAAACATATCCAGAACATTTTGCTTGAACAACATATAGGAATTAGACTAAGCTAATTTCTACATTAAATGAAAACAGCTACAATGAGTATGTCAGGCAACCTGTTAGCACCTTGTCAGAGAACTTGGAGTCCTATCACACGTGGTGGTATGTCCACACACCTGCCATTCTGCCACTTCATAGATTGCACCAAAATGAGTTATTCAATAACCTTTAGATCTGTTAATTGTTTCAAAAGCAGAACTCAGTTTTTAATGTAAGAACAAGCAGATCAGAGGTCTGCTTTCCTGATACGCTGTAGAGTTTCCTGATTTATATTTCTTATAAAGTGGCTGCCACAAAGAAGCCTGGGAATCAAATGCCATCTCTGCATCTGAATGCTGTTAAGCAGCTCCCGTGGCATTTCTCCCCGACTCTCAATGTGTGCCTGTCACTAAGCTCACGCCCAGACAAAACAGCAAATGTGAACTCCTGTGGGAAAAAGCGTCAAGTAAAAACCTTTCTTGAAGCCCAGAAAATGCTACAGCTCAGACAATCATTGGGCATTCAATCAGGGTGCCCATCTCACCTTGTATACAGAAAGTTTTGTAGTGTTGGAGTGTTAGAGATAAACAACTGTTTAATATATACAGAGCAAAGTATCTATATGCAAAAGGCTTTGCAAATTTCACTACATAACAGATTTTTCACTGCTCAAAAGTCCCAAAACAATCTCCTGCTCTGATTTGCTGAGTAATCTTAGTGTTAAATGCTTGACAGTTTTGAAGTGTATGTTTTATTTTTCCCTACCTATTTGTGTCTCTAATTAATAGTTTCAGTGAATTACACTGATATCTGCTAAATATCAATGGCAGACATATTAGTCTGTCTATAGAGAATGCACCTACCTTAGATATAGCAATAATTAAATACTGCAGAGGAAAATGGATAGAAGTAAAGAATCTGAAGGACAAACCACCAATTATCAAAGAGCAGTCACAGCCAAAAGGACCAGTTAGAAGAGGAAAAGGTGTACACACATGTGAGGATGCTGAGCCCAGCAAGCAAAAATGTCCA
Organism: Psittacus erithacus; assembly: GCA_009867235.2. NCBI lineage: Eukaryota > Metazoa > Chordata > Aves > Psittaciformes > Psittacidae > Psittacus > Psittacus erithacus. The sequence continues at coordinate 6,041 of WYDI02025452.1, read as the reverse complement.
CCTGCAGATCCTGGATTTGTGCAGCAGCTATTTACTTACCTTGTGAAGATGGTTTGCTTGTTTGCCTTTTTTTGAATATCTATTTAAGAAAAAAAAGCATAACATAAACATGGAAAATTATTTCAGCCACCAACACTGACATGTAAAAACCAACTAACCAAACAATAAAAAACCACCAAACAACGCTGAAAAAAAAAAATATTTTAGTGTTAAACACAAGCCTCTGGGGAGAACTGTCCACAAACAGCAATCCATCAGTTCATCTAACCTCTGTCTTTAGGGAGAACTTGAAAGACCTATCAGTAAATGAGTGCCAAAGAAAGCCACCAACAAATATCATGGGCTACCTTGGGCCTGGAGGCAGTGGCCATTCCTTCTGCCAAAAACTAGAGGAATTTAAAAATTAACCAGAAGACAGGATCTTATAACATTTACATTTTCCACTCCCCTCCACTTCTCCCTGTAAAAATGCCATAAAAATTCTCTGCAGCTTCCAATTTGCTTTTCATTCCCTTTTATAAAGTTCCAGGTCAGCTCCCAGAAGTTGCAGAAAAGCTTTTATAGGTTTAATAGTCCAGAGTTAATTGCCATTCATTTGGCAGGTTTGGTACAGAAGGCAGGTCAGAATTAATTTCTCGCTTAACCAAGGCTGAAATTCACATTCAAAGTATAAAAAGGTATAGCTGCTTCTGAAGTATCATTCAGAGTGAGATCACAGAAAGAACTTGTCCTGAATACAAAAAGCATCTGGCAATAGGTACTGTCTCAAACAGAAAGATGGAAGTTGAAAGCAAAAAATAAGAAATAACCCAAATTCGTCATGAAGGGTCAAACCCACCTCTGCCTGCCTGCGTGTAGCTGCTGTCAGTGACAAGAGAATTGAGCTCTAAACCACAGCTTCTCCATCAGCCAGCACTCCGGGCAGCTCAGTGCACAGCTGATTGGAATCACATAATCAGGTCAAAAAGGTTTCACAATGGTCTTAAATGTGGTTGTTATCAGAAAGGGGGCTCAGAGGTATAAAGATCAATTACTATTTAAGTAATGTTCAATGCGATACATTAATACTTCCATCAAGATGAGGACAGGAAAGTCAGTCTGAGGAAGCAGAGGCAGGATTTCAAAATGAGTACAGAAGCACTTGCCGTGAGAAATCTTTCTGGTGAAAGAAAACACAGGAAATAAAAAGAGGACATCTGTAAATAATGGCATGAAGTATTAAACTTCCTTGAAAAGAGAACATGGAACTATGACAGTTTACACAAAGAAAAGCAAAAATACTGGACACAAAACCATTGTGTCCTAGGATACCCTACATCAATCAAAATATTCTCATATTCTTCTATGTATTCTTTTTACCATGCCACCTGCCTGTTCCCATCTGTGTTTTTCTTGTCCCACTGCTAGACTTTTAAGGTCATTAGGAGGAAGAGGACAATTTTTTCATTGTGTCTATCATATCAGATTTAAAAAGACACATTGATTAGGCACTTCCATCCAAAACATGCAATTTTAAAAATCACCAGTTTCCACCTGAATATAAAGACACATGATATAGACATGGTGCTTTGACTTTCAAATTCTCTAGACATTTTGCACTGTCTAACCCTTGTTGGGATTAGGTATTCTGGCATTGCTTTGCCTGTCTTTCTGTCCTAGATTCAGCTGGGATAGAGTTGATTTTCTTCCCCGTATCTGGTGCAGTGCTGTGTTTTGGGTTTACTCTGGGAACAGTGCTGGCAACACACTGATGTTCCAGTTGTTGCAAAGTGACACAAGAAGCTGGGAGGGAGCAGACAGGAGACCTGACCCAAAGTAGCCAAAGGAGTACGCCATACTACAGCACATCATGCCTAGTTATAAACTGGGGGAGGGGGGTACCAGGAAGAGACCAATAGTTGCTCAGGTCTGGCTGGGTATTGGTTGGTGGGTGGAGAGCAATTATATTGTGCATTACTTGTGTTTATTGTTTGGTGGGTTTGGTTTGTTTGGAGTTTTTCTGGGTTTTGGCTTTAGGGTGGTTTTTTTTTGTATATTGATTTGGAGTTTTGTTTGTTTTTTTCTTTTTTTTTTCCCTTTCCCCTTTCAGTTTGACATTCTCTCCCCTTGTAATTTCCCTTATCATTATTATTATTATTAGCAGTAGTATATTGTACTTCAGTTATTAAAGTATTCTTAACCTGTGGGGTTTACATTCCTTCAGTTCTCCTCCCCATTCCACCCAGGGGGTGGAGGGAAGGTGGGGCTGAGTGAGTGGCTGTGTGGTATTTAGTTACTGGCCGGGCTTAAACCATGGCACTCTCCAAGGGGCCCCACTTAACATTAATAAGTGGGGCATCACTTAATAGCAAATCAAGCCCCCAATACATACTGTGTATCTACCACCTCATTGATAAGAAAGAGATTGTCCTAGACTGAAAGGTCACTGGGTGTCAGTAAAGATCTCCAAGCTTTAAAATCCAGCATTACCATTTGTCCATACCATGTTGTTCTCTTATTCCCAGGACATCAGTGGCATTGCTACTATCAGATTGATCTTTCTGCCTCCATCTACTACTGAATTTTCTGAGCTTTAATGCCTGCTTTTACAATACAGGATCAGGCAGTGTGCAAAATAATGCTAGCTTGCATAATACATTCTAACATAACATACACACATACCCTATAAATGCAATCAGTTTTGAGACCATCAAAAAAGTCTCAAACATGCATATAGAAGTCAAGTGTGATTCTGGCCTCAAAGATTGCTTCCAAGTTTGAGTTACAATTCCAGTGATATAAGTGGCATTATTCTAAAATCATCATAGTTAATAAGTGAATGGTTGCCCAATACAACATGGGATGAAGAACTTACTGAAGATGAGTGCTGGTCTCAAAGAAAAACCTGGGGGAAGCACAGAAGCTTATAAAATGCTTTTTCTTTGTAAAGTAGTTTTTACTTTTGCAGCTATGTGATGAGGCAGCTATATATTTTATTATATCAGAAAAATTATTCTTCTCTATTCTGCTTTTCCCTAGAAAACTCAAGAGGTAGTCAAATTAGAACATCCAGAATAATGTGAGATTAGTTAGAATTTCAGGAATGTGATAACCTGTTGAAAATGCTTGGACTTTTGTTCAACACTTTTTTAACTGGAAACTCAAACATGTTGTTCAAAGAAAAAAAATCTTTCTTTTTTTTAAAAAAGATTAATCATCCTTGTTTCTCATTTAAAGTCTGGGGACATAGCCAATCTTTACTCTGTGTTCTTGAAGGCAGATATTTCATATTAAGAAAGAAGAAACAAAATTGTTCTGTTCTGTATACGTTGCCATAGAAGACAAGCCATCACAAGAAAAAAATTTAATGTTCCGCCTTTTTTTGGGCCACTTTTCAGTAATAACAGTAATATGAAAACTTTTCTGGAGCTAATAGAGAGTCTGATCTCTTGACTGTTTACCCATGGAAAAAGCTACCTACAAAGTTGTTCTTGTAATGCTACTCTGGGTGGAAGAAGAAATTAAAAAGAAATTGTACAGCAAGGGAGAAATTATACAGCTGCATTTTCTGATTTCCTTTGCAACCTGACATCACTAGTTAAACTCACTGTAAGTTTGGAAGGTGAGTAAACCTAGGAACTTGCTTATAAAGTGGCATATCAAAGCTCTAAGCAGCACCAGTTCCATGACTTAGGATTTAATAATTTCCTTTAATAATCTGTGTAGCTAGAAGCATTTTTGCCCTGAGTGCTTTAGTATTAGCCTCAGAACTTCCCTCCGTCTCACTCAAAGCTCATGCTTAGTTGATGCTGGTAGCAATATAAGTAGTCTCCATGGATTCTTGAAATAAAACATTTAACAAGTCTCATCTTTATATTTGATTGGTATCAAATCTTCTCTTACATAAATCACCAAAATTTATAAGGGAATTTGCCTAGTTAAGGGTTACTGGATTTAGAAACAAAAAAACCGAAGCAAAAAAATCCCAAAGAAACCCACAGCCAAATAAAAGAGGGTCATTAGATATAAAGAACCCTGTGGATGTACTGCTCATTGCAAATATTGCCTGATATACTGCGCTCTTTTGCAGAGAAACTGCAGGCAAATGTTTGGGGTTTGAAAGTGAAACAAACTGAGACAGTGGCTTCCTTACAAATCATGGGCATTATTTGTTGATGCATTTGTTAAACCTGTGGAGAGATTTCAAAATAGGACTTCTTTCCATAACTTTGTACAGTGCCTAGTTCAAAGGACTACCGATCAATGGCTAAGATGGCAGTAATGCACAGTTATTTGTATTGTTGGTGTTTCTTGAAGAAACTCTGATAAAGAAGATGGTAGAATGATTCACTTAGCAGCTGAGTAGAGGGCTTTCTTTTAAAGTTAAGAATGGATAGATGGTTGTGATGAAGAGATGTGGGGAAAAAAAATCCTCAGGAAAACTAATAAAGTGTTGACTACAACCTAAGTCACTTTTCTACCCATGGCAAGAACTGTCTTAAATTTAGTTTTCACTATTAACATTCACATGAACTGTACACATATGCTGCAAAAGATGCCACCAAATTATTCTATTTAACAGCCTCTGTACTCAGGCTGTAGACAATCTGCAGACTCCTTAACAAGAAAGAGACAATAATCCAGCGGCTTCCTCTCTTTGAACTATAAAAGTAGGAATTTGGGAAAAAGCCCATATTAGATCTTAAAAATAAAGTACTAAGACTGCAAGTTAAAAATACATTTAGTGACAGTACTGCTCTCTAGCCCATGCCTTTTCCTGAAGAACTTTAAATTAACAGTACCTTTGTGCATCTCCCTGGCAAGTCCTGCTTGAAAAAGAGTCTCAAAATAACGAGTCTTGGGTCTTATGTCACAAGTCTGCTTATTCTTTTTTGTCATGCAGCTGCACTTGGAAAACAAACCTTGTCATGAGGAATAGGTAGCTGCGAGGAGGGAGAGGAAATCAAGCACCAGCTCCACGTGCACTTATACAGCTCTTTCACACAGAGAAGTAAAGTAGTAGCCTGGTGCCAAAGCAGCTCCAGTTGTCACCCCAGCCTACTCATTCTGCCAGTTCATGGTGACATCCTAGGCTACTTCATTAGTCAACTTTGCATACTGTAACTTCGAAGAGCTATCTGTCACAGGCCAGTTGTACTGTTCATCCTATCAAGCACTCCTGTCACTCTTCACAGGCTGAGCTGGGCTGTCTCTCAGCTATGCTTTGTTTGGAGAGCAGGTGAGCACACGCTTGTGGTAGGGAGGAACTGTGGCGACTGGACTACCCTCCTCCAGCTTCTGGTAGACAACCAAGAGAAGCAACAAAATGGAATTCCTTTCAATCTGCTCCTGCGGCACTTCCACTTCCCTGAAAGCAAAGACTGCATAGCCTGTCCACCACTTGACATAGTCTGTTAAAAGAATCCAGCATTTTTTGAAAAATGCTTTTTCTTTACTGCTGAAATTACCTTGTTTTTAGAAAAAGGTTGCCCCCATCAAGTAAGCAGCATGGCTTAAAATATGGAGCTAGATGTCTATGCAAACACATTTTTCTACTCTAAACCACATGTGCTTTCTTCACCTGGTTTTAAAAATATTAACAAGAATTAACTAGCAATGTTCAGTGCAGCAACAATTACTGGATTACCATCTTGCTTTGATATCTAGGGGCACAGATATAAAATTAGACAGAGGACACAAAGTCAACCTCAGCTGTCCAAGACAACCATGATCTCTCTTTCCCTCATAAAATATACCTGGTTTTGCCAAGATTTTCTCTAGCTATAGCATATCAAAGAATTCCTTGAGGGAAAAAATAATCTCCAGCACCCCCACGGAGACTTGCAGCTAGTTTTCTCCCACTCCTGACAAGCATGAAACCATGCCCTACCGAGAAACTTCAGAGGTCTATCCCTACTAGTGTGGGAACCGGCTGCGCAAGTGAACCTGTAGCCATTTCATTTCTGCAGAAAATAGGTGAAGGACCATGTCCTGGGTTCAGCAGTAGCAGTCATTTTTCTCCTTCTTAGTAGCTGGTGCAGTGCTGTGTTTTTGATTTTGGT
>WYDI02025451.1:15569-26598 GCA_009867235.2 Psittacus erithacus | reverse complement strand
ACAATGAGACAAGAACCTTAGCCCAAACCCCATATCTGAGAAATGCTAACACAGCAAATACCGGCGGTAAGTAAGGTGCAACATACTGAAACTGACTTCGAGATCCACAACATTAAGAGCCAATAAATCAGCATTGTGCTGTCAGATCTGTCGTTATCTCAACCCTTCGTGCCCCGTGCTGGGCACCATAAAGAACTGTCGTGGTTTAAGCCCACTGGTAGTGAAGGCTTTGTGGGGAGAGGCTGGCATCCAAAGGCAGTACATTCTTGTACTGCCATCTCTGTGAGGGGCTGATGCCTGGTGTCTGGCTGGGGTACAGCCACGTTCACCAGCACTGCACTGTTGACCCCATTCCAGCTCACAGCACTGCTGCTGATGCACTGACTTTACTGAAACTTGTGGGTGCTTCTTCTACTTTTATAGACAGAGTATACAACCAGGAAAGATGGGCTGGCAGGAAGTAAGTAATGTATAACTGACATCTGTTTTGGAGCCTTTTGTGTTGCACATTGCCCTAATACCACCAGACCAGGGCAAGCGTGGAGGAAAGGACGTGAGCACAGCTTCTATGTTAATGTATTTCAAGGTGAGATTTGGGAAGCTATATCTGCATGCATATTAGCTTAAGCATTTAAAATGCAGCTCATCCAAAACTTTTCCCTTTTTCTTCATTATGTTGCTCAATCATTCAACCCTAGTCTTTCTTGCTCTGGAAATTTCAAGTAAGATGAAAAAAGAAAGCCATAATCAGCACAAGGTTGAAGAAAAGAAATGAAAATACCAGTTAGGGAAGAGAGAACAAGGTATCATACAAGCGCTCAAATCAAAGAAATAGTGAATTGAGAAATACATATCTGATGTCTGAATGCACGACACAGGAATTTTTGTGGATGTGTAATTTACCGAAAGGCTCAATTTATATAATGTAATAGCTGAGAGCATGCAGTTGTGTGCTATCAGATGAATAATTGGGATTCTACAGATCATGTCAGGAGCCCTGCATGGCAGGTAGGAAGAAAACAGAAGATAGATGAATAGTCTGGTAAAGAGAGAATTTTTATTTATAAGCAGCATATGAAACAATTTTGACTGTATTTTTCAGCAAAAATTGATGTCTGCGAACTGTCTTTTAAGCTTTTTTTGATAGAAAAACTCCTTTGTAGAGAAGAAAGCTATAGTTGAGGAGAGTTACAAATACTTTTAATTTAATCTATGTAAAAGTCAGAACACAGGGAAGATTTTTTCTTTTTCCTGTGTGTTAAATTGTCCTAATGCTTAAACAGATAACATCTGCAAGCTTCTTTAAGATAATCATTAAGTAACAGGTGCTGAGTGTAATTATCAGTGTGCTGGAGGACATTGGTTTATGTTGTGTTTGTTTCGCTGGTTCAGGAAGGTAACTGTCTTGGTTTATGTAACCATCTAGCAAAACAAAGCTATGGTAAGCTGAAAAAACACCTTTCTCCTATTTAGGTATTGCTTGAGAGACCTATATTTATACACTGTATATTATAAACTATATAACATCTCTCATCTTGAATAAAAACTGTAGTAAAATGTCTCTGCCACAGTTGAAATCTCAGCAGCCTTCTCAGTAGGGTTTGTGTCATGAAACCCAATGTCTTCAGCTTTGCAAGTTTAAAAACTACGTGCAGTATCTCTCACTGGTGATCAAGTGCACTACAGCAGTAAGGGCCCTTCCTGCATCTATGTATTCTTCAAGCAAAGCATGGGTAAATTCCTTTCCTTTCCTTTGGCACTAATGCAGGTATCAGCTTAATCTGTAGGTAATTTATCGGGAGAAAATTCCAGTCTGAACTTGGCTCTTGGTGTTGGCTTTAATACTGAAATGTTTTTTTTTTTTTATATTAAGAGGGGAAAGGGAAGAGTGTTTTTCAGAGACCATCTGTTTGCTCCCTCTTCTTCTGTAAAGAGTGTAGAGAATACAACAGCAGCAATTTTTTTTTCAACTTGTTTGACACTGTACTTCTGTCCAGTCTTCTTTAACCAGTTATTCTAATAGCCTGTATAAATTATTTTGTTTAGCTTCACTAATAACCTGTATAAATGATTTTGTTTAGCTTCAGTAAATTGTGTGAAGGAATCACCAACGGGAAAATTATAGAGCATAAGATGATTTTTAATAGGTTCCACATTAGATTTGTAATAGTTCTGAAAACAGAACACCAGTTTCACCCAGCCACCTTCTGTTCCTTGAACAGACTGCAAACATTTTCAGTTTGTATTATAACTACCTGATATGATAGTATAAGAATGACCAGTCTACTCCAACAGCAACCACAGTGAGAGAGTCAAAGGAAAACCAAGTAATAATATAAAATACTGCCCTGCAGTCCTATCTGTATGAAGACAAACCTACATATGAAAACACTAACTTTCATGGTCAAAGTCCTGTGTGAAGGTTAGTGGAAACCTGCAGTACAGAAGAAGAAAACTGAGTTAGATTTGGTTCTGGCTTGTTAGCTTTCCCCATTTTTAGAGAGAGAAGGGGAGGAGATGAGACTGTAGAAGAAATAGGTATTATATAAGGTCCAAGAAAGCATAGTGATTTGAAAAGTCTCAGTGACATTGACCCAAGTACAATCTTGCCGTAGTTTGCTGGATAAGGAAAAGAAAAAAAAAAGATTGATTTTTTTTTTTCTTTTTAAGCTGCTGCTGTATGATTTCTTAACTCTTGCGGTTTTGCTTCTGCTGTGTGGGTCGCTACTGATGCTTATCTCACAGAGTCTGCACAAAGTCTTTCCCGAACAGTTATCTATTCAACCCTCAAGTCCACTGTATGCTTCCTCCAGTTGACCTCAGCTCACCCTTCTTACTTTGTTAAACATCAAATGCTAGCAAGAGAAGTCAACCCTCCCCCTCCGGGATTATGATTATGACTTTTGTCTACAAGGTTTGCTGCCTATGGAAGCCTTTGCTGAAGAAGCCACTGCTGTAGTCCAGACAGCTATGGCACTTTGGGTACAGGCTGATATTCCTTTGCAAATATGAAGAATTAACCTGACTTAGTCAAGGCAGATTCTCTTTTAGCTTTCCTTTGCATCTGCTGTAGACTGCAGAGGTGCAGATTCTAATCTCATGGTATTGTAAATTTTGAGTAGCTCACCTTAGCATAATGCACTAATACTGGTATAAAACCAATATAAATGTGATCATAATCTATTCCTCAAAGTACTAATTTTATAACAGGAAACCCATATCTTGTGGCAGTTTTAAGATTAAAATATATTAACTGACTTATTTAGCAGGTTTTTAAGGTCAGATTTGTTTTAACATTCTTACTTGGAATAAGTGTTAAAGATCATGACTAATAATAAAAGCAGAAGGTAATTGGAGCACACCATTTTAATTATTTTTTAAAAAAAATATTTATGGTACTCCAGGCATTAAGCCCAAAGTCAGTGGTTTGAGAAGTTCTCTGAATGTGAAATTTGTGGGAAGGATGCAAGAGAGAACTAAAGTATATGGAATAAGTAGTTTCTGACTACAGCTTGTTAATGTCATCTGACATTCTGCAGTGGGTATGGAAAATCAGTGACAGAAGCAGTAGTGAATAAATACATACAAGACATTGGAAACAACCAGAAGAAAGAGATTTCACAGAGAACTCATGCTGTAGGGTTTAGGAAAGGGGTAACTGGACAGTGAAACCCAACAAGGTGCAATCGCATAATGATATAGTCCTTGGAACTTCTCTGCTTAATCACTGTCCAAGGTAATTTAAAATCTCTGTTCCACACAGATTTAGAGGCATTTGCTGCCTCTACAGTAAGACAGTAGTACCTTTGGCTTAAGTAAAGCTTATCACCTTAAGCTGCTTGTTTATACCCTTTTCTGAGAAAAACTAGAATTCAGAGAAAAGAAAAAAAAGGTATTTTTAAGACTGGATTTTCAAAATTCAATAATGAATTGAAGAGGTATTTTCAAAATCCAGACTTCCTCAAATTGTTGACTTTACTACAATTTTCTGTTTCTATATTATTTGTACAACAAAGAATTACTCTGAAACACTTTCTGTGACCTTTTTCAAGCCACAGTCTTCAAATGAGCATTCACAGGAATTAATATAGATCCTCTATCCAGATCTTTCTCATGAGGGTGTATTTGTGCCTTGATGCTCCCACTGTGTGCAACAAATGCAAGATTTTGATTAACGTTTAGGAACTCTTAAAGAAATGTGTTGTTTTTCAAAATGAAAACGATAGATGCTGCTTATCTGTATGGTGACTGCAGAGATATCAATGAATGAAAGCTCAAATAGGTTTACTGAACTGTATGGAGAAAGAGGATTTTTAGTGTATTTTTAGTTCCTGACCTTTCATGGCATAAGAAGAGAAACACATTAATCAGTGCATCAATCACTGCTATATGCAGACAGGACAATATATTATTCATAACATTGGCTGAAGATAACAAAACTGATCTTAGTTTCTGCAGACGCAATCTTTCATAACGTCCCCTTATCATATACAAATGGCATTTGATTAGCACTCCCAGATAGAATCATTTTTATGTAAAGTTTATGCTGCAGTAGGAAACTGCTCAGTTGCCCTTTTTTGAGATAAGGCTAAAAATAAATTTCCTTTAAGAAGCTGGACTTCTAATGTGAAAAAAAGAGTAGGTTTAGATTTTTCACAGTAAGTGCAAATGCTATTTGATGCTTTCAAACAGACTTCATGGTACTCTTTCTACCAAAGATAACATTACTGAGTGTGCCTCTATCACGTTTGTTTGGGAGAAAATTATCTTCTGCTGTGGCAGTCGGCTGACTACCATGAAGTTGAACCAGTAGAACTGGGATAATTTTGTTGATTGTAACATTTCCTCTGCTTCCAAACATCATCCGTGCTCAAAAAAGGCAGCAATTTACCAGAAAAACTCTTGTTATTACAAATTATGACATGCATAAATTATTTTAATTACTTTAAGAAGCTATAAACAATTCCTAAAGGAATGCAAGAGAGATATGAAGAGACAGAGGATTCAATAAAAAGTATTGCTTGCATATAAACCATGAATGTAAACTTTTAGAGAACTGATTAATGTAAGCATTTGTAATGCTTAATCTATAGAGTTGAATGCATGCCATAGTCACTAACTGGCTGAAGGTTGTATAATCACCATTAAAATGCATGATAAATCCTTATAATTCCTCTTAGCATTCAGAGAATTAGCTTGAATGATTCTGGCTTATTCCAGTGTTCAAAAAATGTGTCTTCTTGCCATAAAATTCCCTTGTAACTCAGTCTGAATGAACACTTACTTGCCTGAAAGTGTTAATAAGTTTTGCTTTATTGAAATATTGAATATTTGCTTTCAGATTTTTAATTTAGATATGACCTTTCAACAAATAAACCTTTGTCAGTGAAAGGTGATGTCATGGAAGGATGCTCCCTTTTTTGCTGCTTGCTGAACTACATATATAAAGTGAGTGCGTATGACCAAAGTTTAAAATTGATGAAGGAAGTTGATTGTTTTGTAATACCCCTCCATTTCCTCAGCAAGTCATACTAACTTGTTCTGACTTCTGCAGTACAGAGTGCATTTCTCCTGTGAGAAGTAAGAAAAGGTGTTTGCACAATACTTTTTAAGTGTGTAGCTGGAAAATAATGACCACCTGAAGGTCATTAGATTTTTGTTTGTTTTGTTTTATAGGTGTTTACAATTCAGAGGACTGAAAATATACTTATTAATCTCTTTGCATAACAGATATGTTAATAAAATCTGTAGGAAAAATTGTACCTAAAATATTTGACAAATCTTACCTACTCACATGAAGCAAAAGGATCAACTGTTTAAACAGATGAGCAGGAATTGCTCTATTTCACGATTTACCATTCTGAATGTAAGTATGAATGTAAGGGCTGTAACCTGGAAAAACCTGTTTGTAAACTTGCGCAAATTAGTAGCATTGAGCTTAAAGTGAGTATAGATATCTGTGTGTACACCTGAAGTCTGAACCTTTGCACTGATTTATAACCTTCTATTTGACACCTAAAGTTTAATGCTGGGGTCTCAATGCTGGGGTCTTTAGGGCCAGCCTACAGGAGATACTGGAGGAACATTGATCATACTGTGTGAATGATGAACTTCGTTGTCATCTTCTGACTATCTGAATGGTTTTTACATAAACCTATGGATAAAAATATGAAGAAACAAGCTGGTGAATATAAGCATTGTGATTTTATTGAGGAAAAATTAGCTTAAATATTCTTACCTTTTTTCCATAATGGAGGGAAATTATTAATGGGTCGCAGTCCATACTGAGGCATCTTCTAGGGGAGTTCCCTAGTATATGTCCTAACCATGCTTCTGCTCAGTGTATTCACGAATAGTTTGCATAATGAAATAGAAAACATGAAGGTAAATATGTAGATGATACCAGCCTGAGGGGCATTAAAGCTATATTTGAGGATAACATTAGATTTCAGGGAGATTTCAGTGAACTTGAGAAAAGTTCTATGTTGTTGTTTGGTGGGGAAAAAAAAAGGGTTCAGCGTGGATGCGGACATTGATCATGTTGATCACATTATTCATAAGAACATATGTAATGAGAAAAAATCAAATCTGCAAATTCTGAATGTGTAAGAATGATCTCATATGCACTGTGGTTCATGAAAAAAGCAAAAGCACATCAGCAAGGTCATAGTGGCATTCATGAATAGGAGCATAGTATTAAAAAATAGTACATAAACCTTTGGCAAAGAGCACTTCATTTAGTTTTAGGCATTGCTCTTGGAAAAAAAGAAAGAAGAATGAGATCAATTGACAAAGTCTAGGGAAGAATCAAGAATGATCAGAGGTAGAAAACCCAATATTTCCTAAGAGGAGAGGGACTAACGTTTTTCAGCTTAGAATAGTGGAAACTGAGTAGACTCATGAAAATTATTCAAATATATAGGCAGCCACTGTAAAGAGAAATGAGGATGATCTCTTCTGATGGTTATTTGGGAAAAGGAAAGAATATATAAAAATGTACCAAAGGATTATTTGGATTAGACATTTAATTTTTTTTTCTACCAGTAAGAGTGCTGAAGAATTAGAATATTGCTTTGGGAAACTGAGGAAGCATCATTATACAGTCTTTTAGAGCAGGCTATGTAAATATCTTTCTGAATCATATGTTACAATGGATGGAATAAATTGTCTAACACCCTTCCCACCTTTTTTTTTTTTTTCATAGTCTGTGATTACTGTATCTTTATGCGTAAGGATATGATATGGGTAATAAGCCTTTTTGGAACTAGTATCTATCTCACTGATATCACCAGAATGAAGCTCGAATCCACAAATGATTGAAATAAATACATTTATGTCAGTCATGATTCTGAGCTTCTTGTGTTATCCTTCAGCAAAGTTAAGTGAATAATTTGTCCTTGTAAAAATGTTAATGGAAAATGATCGCTTGCTCTGTTGCTCAAGATGTAGGCACAATTCTCTGGAATGTATCTGCCCCAGAATAACTCAGGAATGCTTGTACTGTTTGGTTAGAAAAGTACATTAAACTTTGAAATTACTCTGTCATTAGACTGTGTAGGATTTATTTATTTAAACATTTCCTATATTTTTACTACATTGATTCATGCTTTTTGTATTATTGCGCTGAAGTGATGCCAAGTTTTATATTTTTAACTCCCTTTAAACTACAGATTGTGAGAATAAATTCTGTATTTTCCTCTTACTTTTCCGTATACTTTCTCTGCTCAAAATTGTAGTGTGAACCAATGCAGCTCAAAGGCTTTTCTTAATGGGAGTTGAGTATTTTTACCACTGAATGCAAAAAGAAGAAAAATAGTTTTGTTTATTTATAGGGATATTCTGCAGCAGACAATCTAAATGCATTTGGACTCAGTTCAGAAGGGAATGAAACTTGAGAAATTCAAGATATAGCATTTGGTATAATGTTTTAGGGCTTAGCTTTGCCGTGTGTGAACCCTGCAATATTTATTACTCCTTCTCTTAAAAACAAATCAAACCAAACCAAACGACAAAACCCAAACTGTAAACCCAAAATACTATTTAAGCTTCATCCTGGAAGTAGGTTTCATAGTGAATAAAAGCATAGTAGAAGCTGAATCCTAAAATTCTTCAAAAACCAACTTTATGTGGGTTTTTAAAGCCACATTAACATCTGAACACAATACTTCAAATTATTTTGCTCTCCCTGTTGGATATAGCATCATTTAAATAATAAGCAAAGTATGGTGTGAGAAATTAGGTGTTTTGGAAACATTAAGTAAAAGACAGAGAGAGAGGTTTGCAGAGTCAATGAAGTGTCCTGACAGGATGTAAAAATATTTCAGGGCAAGAAAATTGAGTACAAGCTGTTAGACGTACTGTGGGTATCCTGTTTGGGCAAAGGAAGGAAATGCTAGATTGAAATGTTCTCTAAAGCTCTTGAACCCAGCTGGTATTGTATTTCACTTTGTGGTTGCTAGCACAGGCACACTGACAGAAATTTTCAGCTACAGTTGGCAACTTCCAGAATACTTTTCTCCAAAAGTGATGAAATTTCCTCCCAAAATCTCAAGTCATGAAAGGCCGTGGAGCCAAAGATGCCAGTAGAGTCTGCCTGAAAGTGTTAGGTCTGTGAAAATCTGATCACTGCTCTTAATGTTGCTATTGGAATGTATTACAAAGCTGCTAATTACGTGTTAGAAAAGCAATGTGTAGGTGTTTCCCTTTCATTGGCCTGGCTCTGCCTTATCTTGGCTCAGAAACAGGGAAAATAAAGGAGTGTAGAGGAAATGAGAAACTATTATGTGGATGACTACATTATGGTTCTTGGTCAGACACAGCAGTGCAGGGTATATTGCATGAAAAAGTAGTATGGGCTGCTCAAAATCAGTGTAGATCTATGAACCTCCTCTCTAACTGCCAGTAATACCATGTATGTAAGAAATATTGCACCTGTAGCATTTTTAATAATAGGGATCATGTCTTAATTGTTATGTTAGATTGAAGAAATCTCTAATGTCACATGGCTTTGTATTTTAAAATGCTACAGGCAGAAGTAGAAGCCAAACTTTAGCAGATACAAAATCTTAATTTGTCAGAAAACATCAAGTTTTAAGATATTTTGTTGATGTTTAAAAACTGAAGAATAAAGTTTGAAATGAAACTGAGCTAGTGAGCAAAATTACTTAATGCAAATTGCTTTCAAAACCAGAACAAGGCATCAGGAATAGTTATCATGTTCACTCATAAACCCATGATATACCTGGTAGACCACAGCGAACTTAAGTATAAATAGCATTTTAGACTTTGCATTTACACTTGTATGGTTGTGTTTCATCAAAGGTTAATTTTTAAGGCAGAGAAATAGCAAATCATTGCCCTTATCAATTCTGCAGGGAGCCTAATAACTGCTAAATCATCTGCTAAAGAAGTTTAGCCTGTACTGAACTTGAAAATGCAGGCACTTTTTGAATTAGGTACAGTAACTGCAGAATGATTAGTATGTTGTGTCCAATGCCAAAACCTTGGAGAGAAAACTACTATATGCAGTGCACATTTGTGCAACTTAACGTTGTTCTTAGCCATGGATGTATTGATTCAGGCTTTGAACGGACAAAGAATGTGCATGGAGAACATCTGACTTGCAGGGCCAAAGGGTAACACCTTAGCTCAAACTGCAGCTAAAGCTGCCAAGATGGTCCCTTCTCAAGCACACAGAGGGCAAAGGGAATGGAGCTGACAAATGTGATTCAAACACTGTTTAAAATTTTAAGATGATTTCCCTTTCCATACCTGCCCTCCCTTACCCTCTGCCTGCAGTTGTGGTTATTGGTTGAAACCTGAGAGACCTAACAAAATTTGACAAGATGCGTGGCAAGACTATTTGAAATGCAGAGGAATGCTAGGGCAGTGGGGTCTGTGCACTGGAAACAGCAAACAGATAAAGTACATCCTTTAGTTACAGTTACGTCCTATGGGATTCTGTAACTTTATTAATACTAGACAAATTTGATATGTAGTGGCACAAAACATACTGTTTTGTTAAAGAATCTTTCACCTCTCTGAACTGCAAAAGTCATGTCCAAACCCAAAGGATTCCTTAATTGAAACTCTATGGAAATTTTTGTGCATGAAGATTTGAAAGCCCTTATGGACACAAAATACTAGAGGTTTTCTCTAAGGTGGGTGTCCTGGGTTCAGCAGTAGCAGTCATTTTTCTCCTTCTTAGTAGCTGAGGCAGTGCTGTGGTTTTGACTTTCAGCCTGGGAACAGTGCTGATAAAACCAATGTTTTTAGCAGCTGCTTAGTAATGCTTAGACTGATCAAGGACTTTCTGAATCTCATGCTCTGCCAGGGAGAAGGGGAAGCCGGGAGGAAGCAGAGACAGGACACCTGACCCAAACTAGCCAAAGAGGTATTCCGTAACACAGCATGTCATGCCCAGGATTTCTTAGAAAGGGAGCTGTCTGAAAATAGAAACTGCTTCTAAAACTCCTCAGCAATGACTCATTTCCTCTCTTTTGTGACTGATATTTTACATTCACTGCTGATACTTGGTTATATAACATTTATCCAAGAGAGTGAGAAAAATCTCAGTAGGTTTTTTTTTCCCATTCTGCTTTCAGGGATGATTACCATTCCCTGGGGCAAGAAAGGGAGAAAACCCCCAGAAATGAATATTTAGGTAATTGCATTCCATTAGGAAAATATTACAGAAAAGTTGTGTTTGAGTTGCGTCACTTTGGAGAAGTCATAATGTGCAGCAACCTATCCTGTAATTTCACCCTCTTTTGCTCTACTCTACAATGTCTACATGTGGAACATAATTTTGCTAAACCAAAACTGTTACTCAGAAACATTTCATTTTTTGTGTGTACATATAGAATCATGGAATCATAGAATAGTTAGGGATGGAAAGGGCCTTCAGATCATCTAGTTCCAACCCTTTTGCCATAGGCAGAGACACTTCACACTAAACCATGTCATCCAAGGCTCTGTCCAACCTGGCCTTGAACACCGCCAGGGATGGAGCATTCACAGCTTCCCTGGG
>WYDI02025449.1:0-46389 GCA_009867235.2 Psittacus erithacus | reverse complement strand
TATTTCTTTCTATACACATACTGTGTTAGTAAACACAATCTGCAGAACAAATCTGAAAACCATCCAAGCAACAATATGACTGAATTTCCGTAGCTAACCACTATAGCCAAAAAACACGGCACCAGGGTACCACAGATGTAATGGAACCCTGTTTTACTACCTGTTACAATTCAAAGACTTCTGGTCTATAAAACTTTATTGTTTGCAGCTAAAATAAGCAATATTCCTGTATTACACAGAAAGTTAAGAGCACTCCAAGGTATCTTAGCTGCCTGCCTCTTATGTGTATGGCTGAGAGCAATGACTTAAAGACAGATCACCTCTCAAATTTCCTACTCCCTCTGGACTACAGAAAGGCAAAATTTCTTTATATTCATTATATATTAGGAAGATTGTCCTTTATTGAAACTTTTCTTAAGGGTAAAAAGGATGTAAAACTTCAAGATTAGGTGTACAATACAATTTTACTGTTAAGTCTTAGATTCCCTGGATTTGGACAAGAAATTAGGAAAACATATGATCTGTCAACAGAATAAGTGAATTGAGAAGATAATATCATAACAGATAATAGTGGATAAGGACAGCTTTGATGGAAAGCCTAAGCTCTGCTACAGAGCAAGTATTAACAGTTAACCTACTGTATTTCCTCTTTTCAGAGAAACGTGTCAATTTGAAGGTACTTCGACTTTCATGAGAAAGTTAAAATTAGCAGTAATTTAAGTCACGGCATTTGAGATTCATGTAAGTCAGCTTATCAGTTAGAATGTTTACTGACTTCAAAGCGTATACTCAGACCGCACTCTTGAACCATGTCAGTGCTAAGGACCTAGAGGTAGAAACCTATGTTACAGTAGCAGGATGGTATTAGAAGTAATTAGTTTCACTAAGAAAAGCAAGATGATAGCTCTTGTTAAATCAGCTTAGTTGAAATACCTACTTTCTGAAGCCCCCAAAAAGAAAATAATTTAATATTTTATGTCAGAATAATGCAATTTCTAACAAGACACACTTTTCATTGGTAATGCCAGAAATTAAAATTTAAATTATTCCTTAAAACTAATGATTGAATCAAACAATTCAGTATGTTTCTTCTACCACTGCTTTCCCCTTTGGGCTCGGTATTTTTTGTAAATTTTAACACAAATAGCAGATGTGAACACTTCATATCATCAACAGCCTTTCACAGATTTTTTTTCTGTTATTTACTCACTTAGATTGGCATACTATGAACAAGCTTTTGTTAAGACTTAGACATTTTAATAGCAAGAAAATTATTTTTAAAAGTAACCCACATTTTACATTAGTAAAATGAAATAAAGCATTAAATACACAGCCCAACAAATACAGTAAATATTGAAGCATTTCAATAAGTATGTATATTCAACTATTGTATCTTTCAGTATTTTAATTTATCATTCAGTCACAGTCTTGTAATTGAACAAATACACTGGTGGCATTTCAAAGCAATGAAGTTATGGTCTGAAACTTACATTAACCAAACCAAAATAGTGCTCATTGACTGGAAATTGCTCCGGACCAATCTCTTTCTCCAAAGCTGAGGCATTGGCGCCCTAGAAAAAACAAAAGCCATAAAATATCAGTGCTGTAACTATGTACACAGTGAATTTAACTAGTTGAGAAAAGACAAGAAGTTTTTTTGGCAAGGATAAATGACCAAAACAAACCGATCCCCCCAAAAAAGCCCCTTAAAAAAACCTGGTTACTACTACAGACCTTGCTAACACCAAACCAGTATCTTCAGATCTCAGACCATAAGACTTTGGTTTACTGAGCTTACTTGCACTGAAGGTCTCTCTAGTCAGGAGGGAGAAAACCAGAAATAAATGAGAAATTAAATACTGAAAATGGATGAAACACCCCCCTGTCTCTACCCTGGAAGTGGGAGAAAGCGAAGCTTGTGACCCAGCTCAACAATCACACACGGCAAATCAACTGAACTTGTTTAGTTAAGGCAAAGACAAGCTCGTAGACACGCTAACATTCAGCATGAATGCAGAAAATTCAGTCCTTTAAGTTCTCTGTTGATTTACACTGTCAGGATGTTTAGATTGTCCACACAACCACTTCCCACAGGTCTAAAAGCAGACAGCAAGCCTTCTGTGCCATAACATAACGCTTCACTACTTATAATAAAGAGCCTAACACTCTTCCACCGCAAGAAAACTATTTCAACATAATCCAAAGTACCTTAGAGATACGTGTTTCCAAATATGTTCTGTTCAAAAACATCCCAAGTTGTATCATTTTCATGTATTTTCATGTAATTATACTGGTTTGGTGTTCTGTATTTATTATATTCAGACAGGAGCTTCTTTAGTAACAACTGCATTAATATGGTATTGCAAAGCAGGTGATACAAGGTCAAATGGCAAGCTCCTCTTCACAAGTAATTTTCATACTGTATAGCACATTTCAGAAAAAGTTAAAAGACGCAGCTTGGTCACAGGAAGCAGAGAGACTGGTCTGCTCCACCCACACTGAAAACATAAACTGTTCAAAGGGCTTTGTTAAATACCTTGAGCTTTGCAAAATTAAAAGACAACATAGTACAGCTACTGTTGGTGTGCATTACAAGTGCTGCAGCCCTTGCACAACAGATCTGCTGGGTATGGTCCTCAAAAAGAACTCAGAGAAGGTAACTTTGGTTACTCTATGGTTCTAACCAGTAACTGTTGACTGAACCAGTGCAATAAACATTGGGTTTCAAAGGAAAGACAGGGATTTGTTGTTTGGTTGTTGGGGCTTTTTTTATTTATTTAGAGACAGAAAAACCTCTACCCTGGAAAACTGACAGAACTAAAACCCCCTAGCTTTTTATGAGCTCTGACACTGATTGCTTTTAGACAAAAGCAACTCTAAATCCCTTTTGTTGCATACAACATCACTGATATGCATATATATTTACATACACACTATCAAACGAATGCATAAGTATGAATATTCCAGTATCAAGTATTCCAGTCTAAAATCAGGCCTAAGTGAAGCTAAAATGGCACACAGTATACCGCAAAGAATCTTAAAACCAGATACGACTCCTTCCTGACAAGTTCCTTCTTTACGCCAAAGACGTAGTAAATAGCCCTGGGCATTAGAACAATAAAATTAAATCAAAATCACAACTGCATTAAAAATTCCATGCAGGATTTCACAGATTAATTAAAGATAGGGGGAAAGGTGTAGACTTCAAATTAGGAATGTATCAAAATGTATAAAATAAAAATCAATCAGTTTTGTGGTATCTGCCATGATGGGATTGTGGTATTGCAGAACTTAAGAATGGTTACACAATCTAGCTTAGTAGTTCTGAAACTGGAAACACATGGTCAAAGGCCCATTTGGAGGTAACAACTTCAACTAGAATAGAGCAAAAAAAGCGTGTAACTCCACACTTGAGACAGTACAGTTCTGCTCCATTCACATCACAGCCCCAACTGCTGATGGGTCATCGCACGGCACGGTCAGTCGCATCCCCTGCAATTATTCGGTACAATAAAGCCTCTCCTTTACCAGGGACTTGGCTGCAGGGCTTACTGCCTTAGAAGCTGTTCTCAGATGGTGATGCTGGTGCTAAGGAAAAGGGGTATAAACCCTCATTTAAGATTAAAGCACTCCACGACTTCTGAATACTTAGTTTTGCAGCCTTACCGAAATACACCCATGAGCTCTGGCTAGGTGGGTATTATTTGCAAACAAACTAGGAAAAAAAGGAACCGTGGAGTCCTTTTTATCCTATTGTTAAAATCTCTACTTCTTTAAAAATAAATACATTCAAGCGCAGGCTTTTAGGAAATTCTTTCTCTTTTCGAAGCTAGGGTGGAGTAGCTGCTTTATTCTATCTTTGGAAGGAAGAATATTATGGTATAAACTTTGATGTTTCTGTTTTGTATAGACCTGAACTCTGTATTTAGTTTTCTAGCACAATACAGACCCTGACTTGGCAACAAGATAGACATGCTGAGATACTCCCATATTGTTATGGTTTGCTGATTCTTCAAGGCCGTTTCATTCAAGGCTTAGATTTTCACATGATTTCAAAGCATGGCACTACCTATGTTTGAATGCAGCTGTTTATGAATGTTTTATTACTACAAACCAGCACGGATGTTTTACACCAACATAAAAACCCTCAAGCTACTCAGACTTCCCTCTACAGCTCTCTTCTGGTCTGTCATAAAGGATGTTATTCCTCCCTCTAAAGAATCATTCATACAGCGCACAGCACGTTGGTTGCAGAGAGCAAAAACACTGTATGCAGCAGGGGCTTGAAAAGAGCATGCTAAAATGCATGTTCACATCCGACCCATAAAAACCATTTTAAGATTCTAGCTATCCCTCACTGCAAAACATTCCACATTCATTATTACCATACACATTCCCATTCCGTGAATACCACTCTTCCATTCTGTGAATACAAACGCAGAGGGGAAGCACTGTGACACCACCAACTACTGTGGTATCATACCATCTCTTGGACAAGAAGACAGCAATGGTTTAAAGCAGGAGTGAGGTCCACCTCTTTCCATCAGCCAAGATGGACTTACTGGGCTTGGGATCTAGACTTGGGAAATTTCAGCCTGTGATGCATGCTGCAGAATACAGAATTTCTTTCTCTGCCACTTAACTGGGATGTAGGAAGATCGAATCTGTCTTTTTTGGGGGGCTCACTGAACAACCCATACAATAGGTGCTCAGCTCCCGCACAGCAACTTGGCTTTGACATTGCGCAGAGGATAGAAAAAACATCATCAGCTTTGGCTAGTACATCCATCTCCAGTTTCCTCTACCCTTCTGAGAAGAAGCACACAAGGCGTTATCAGAAGTAGGAAGGAACAGAGGCACAAAGTCCAAAAGAGCTAATATTGCAACAGCCCTGGCATTTACTAGTTTTTGCATCAGATTAGTATAAAACTATACATCACCAAAGACTGCCCTGCATTACATCCCTTCTAGCACAGACATAATTAAAAAGGCATACAGAACACCTATTTGTCATAGTGAATGCAATATAGCTTTACAAAGTGGAAAGTTTAACATCTAAGGCATATATACAAAAACACAATATGAAATGAAGATTTTCATAACTTTCCTTTGTTATGAAAAATGATCCTGGAAACAATGTTAAAGTATCAATGATTATAAACGAGTGTTCTCACACATAATGAAAGTTAGGTGTAAAGCTGACCTTTACTTCACTGTACACTTTATCCTGTGCTTAACTTCAAACTGATACCAGATAAATAATGAGTAATCTTAGTTTTAACTATGTTCAAATCAGTTGAACATGTACTACTTATCTCCCTCACCAACTTAGAGAAAAAGGCTGTACTAATGAAGAGGTAAGAATCCATGTTTACTGTTGAAGGCCCTTAATTAAGTTTCTCAACTTTTATTTTCAAGAGAGCTTGGGTTTTCTATAAATAACTACATGTAACATTAACTGAATGAGTGTTTTATTTCAGTTTAGTGGAATCAAAGCTCAGAAAACTCAGTGGGAGAGGAAAGTGTAGTATCTTTTAATTAAGTACAGTTGAATTTTCCTTATTTTGAAGTTTTACAGATATTGATTCTCACAAAGCTCTAAAATAAACTAAATCCCTGATATTGAACATTTAAATGGAAAAAGGGAAAAAATAAAAAGTGCAGACATATGATGGGCTTTTTTATTTGTTTAGTTTTTCACTTGCTAAAGCAGTAATATCCTTAAATGCCATTTCCACTTTACTATTGCCTTTTCTCACTACCATAGAAGTCACGCTGTTGTGGTGCTACAGGTCAAAGTAGTATCCCCGTGACACACTAACAGCTAACATATAGATAAGCTAATGGAAGCCAATCTGTAAAGCAAATTGGTTGTTGCTTATGATCTGACATACAGGCTTTGGGTTTCAGAGTGATTTTGCCAGATTAGTTCTAGGCTGGCTGGTTACTGAACACCCAGCTACAGCTGAACTACATTGCTTGATTTAGTTTCCTCCAAAAGCAATCTGATTTCTGCATGTTAAGACCACTCCAAGATGCAGGCTGTTTGGGAGAATCGCTTCAGAATTGCACAGACCTGTATCTGAACTAAAACACTAACAAAAACGCATCTGGCACTTTTCTAAAAAGAACAAACAAACAAAAAAAAGCCAACCTGTATAAAAAAATAGTCTAAAAACATGCCAGCCAGCAGGCAAACAACTGCAGTTTATCATCCCACCTAGTTGGCAGCATTTCTCTTACAAAGACTTTATTCATAATGAGCCAAATGTGCTTTGAAGATTACACTGGTGTCAGCCTTACTAGGCTGGGCTAGGGGGGTTGGTCTATCTCTTTCTAGAATAAGTAGCATTTGGTAACTTGGTGGGCCATCTTTGCAGTAGTTTGCTCTAACAGCTTTATCCTCCAGCTTTACTGAGTTGTAAATTTCCTGAGTAAAACAAAAAATTTCACTTTGAAATTTTCTACCTTGAAACTTAGATTTATTGTGAAAATTCTGAAGATACATTTTTCCCTTCACATGTGCACTACTATAGATCCTTCCCTACAATGCTGTCCACCTCCCTCAAGAAGCAAGGAAAAATAAAGATAAAAGGTGACTCACGTAACTAAACCATGTTACACAGGAATATCTAAGTCCAATTTTTTTAAACATTACCTTATCTACAGGTAAGTGAACAATCACAAAAACCAATGCTACAAAACAGAACTTTTATTCTTCCTATGACAGAATAGCATTAGAACTAAAAGGGAAACCTGGTAACCAGGAATAGCAATGTTTTTCTGAACAAGAATAAAACATTGCAAGCATAAAATTAATCAGTTACAATAAAAAGCCTTCAGTGTAGAAGAGCTCATTTACTAGTGCTTTCGCTTTAATTTTTTTGCCATGTATTAGAAAAGTCTTCCTTGTCTGTGCCACTGGTGAAGGTATCCAGAATTTCATAGCCTACACTAATGCACTGTGACTGATAGAATCTGCTAAAAAAGAAATGGGTATTTCCACTCTTCCAGTTATGTTTTATCAGAATATGTGAATTCATACTTTTCCATGTATTTATATGAATTGTGATTAAGCCTAAACGGAACAGCTATATTATATCAGTTTATACATGTTGTTTCAACTGCAGCCAAAATGGAAATGCATTTCTTTTGATACTGTTTCTAGCCCAGGAAGCAGAAATTAAATATGCGGAGTGGGATTCAATAATCCTCATCGTTCACTTATTCGCAAAAGAACATGTGTTAGTTACACACAACTTGATAATTTAATTATGAAATATTTAGATAGTTTCAGTTCATATTTTTAAAATATTTGAGAAAATAACACTATTTGTAACTAATTAGTTTAAGACGTAGTCCTGTATATTCTAATCAAGTGCAGCTAAGACAAAAGGGGTTTTATTGAGTATAAAGCAAAAACACCTCTCTCTGGGCAAGGAAAATGTTATCATAGCACAAAATCACCTTCTCTTCACATTTGGTGTATCTAACAAACCCATCTTCTTGAGCCCCACTGAACATACACAACACATTTTCCTTCACAGCAACTACGCATAGTCATACTTCCTTCTGTTTTGAATGCTGAAGTCGAAGATAAATTACTGTAACCTATGAAGCTGACACAGGGAGAATTAGGGCTCTGGGTTTGGCTCTTCCATGGAATGGATATTCCAAACATGAAATGATGCAGTGATCCTTCTACAGTTCAGTACTACCCCCGATACAGAATAAAATCATATTCCTAAAAACTAAAATACTGGCAACAAGGCAAGTCATATTTATACTGTGTAATTCCAGAAAATTCCTGGGTTAATGCTGTTTATGATATTAGGTGCCTTTGCTTCAATTTCCTCCAATCAGATGGATTTTCAATAGCATCAGAGCAACACATCTCATAACAACACTCATTAAGTGGGGTCCCAAAAGATCAAAACTATCACCTTCAAAGACTTTTAGTTAAAGGTTCAACTACACTAGCAGACAAGACAGGAGTCTCTGAGATGTATTTAAAAGAAGATCTGATCTTAGAAATCTTTTACTGCCTAAAAAGTCCAGTCAGTTATAAGCATTATATTAATCTCTTGGAAAAATCAGACTTAAGGTTATCACCCAAAATGCAGGGGAGGGTAGGGAACAACACATTTGCTCAACCGCTTTCATTGATAAAACTGCACACTGCGATGTGTCTCACACGCTTTTTTAACCCACGTAATTCCTGCTTCATAAAAACAAGTACGTTGCTTTTATAATTTCCCATTTCCATGGAATTATAAAAGGAATTTGAGTTGATGAAAAATAGCAAATCTTTTCCAGTTCTAGTCTACTTACGTTAATACACCATTCTGGTTCTACACCACAAAAAGATCTAGTTGGGTTTTTTTTCCCTCAACTGAAAGATCAGATATACTGAATAAACTTTGTTACAAGCACTCAACTTTAGCAAACTTCCTAAGCTAGAAAAACAGAAGCTACACCCCCATACAGGGCCTTTATATACCTCTTTCCTTCAACAAATTTGTAAGAGAAAAGTAGGCAATATCAATTAACAGGCAAACATCCTTTTACCACATTTTATAGAGTCATTCCTAGAAGTTTTAACGCAAATTAGCTGCTTCAGCAGTTTAAAAAGTAAATACAAAGAGTATTAAATAACTAATCTATATATGCAAGCTTTGTATTGCCTACAACACAGCTAAAAATTTTGTTGGCAAGACCAGAGCCCATGTCTGTATTTCGTTGTTTCCTTGTGCTTAGAACTTGCAAGATGAGTATATGTATACAAGCAGGTAAAAAAGAAAAGGGAACATTTACATAATTGACATTTTCCAATTATGTAATATGCCAACTAAATAATTATCTGTGCTGGTATAAATATTGCTTTACAGCTGTACAACTTCAAGAGTTTTTCTCTGCGCCTCATATTTGACATTTGCTTTATATTAATTTAAAGTCAAAATCAGTTTCATGTAAGTTTAAAAACAAATTTGTCTAAATTAATTAGTATACTAAGCAGTGTCACAGACATGGTATTTTAAAGAACAAACGTAGGGACTCATCTTTTATTACCATACTGTAGCATGTTACATCTAGAAAAATGATGACGACTTGAATCTTAGGGTCATATTTATCATGAAAGATTCTCCTGATGAGAACTCCCAACAGATGAGTGAACCTCCCTACTGCGGTTTAAGCTCTTACCCAACTGTCCAACCAATACTTCTCCAAAATGTAACGCGCTTGCAACAGAATCGCCACATCAGAACACGTGCCTGAACACTCCAGTCTGAGTCTCAAGGCGGATTCAGGTCATGATGCCAAAGTGAAATGCAGCGGCTGAGACACAGCACATGTTCCTTCTTGCCAACCCTACTACATAAGCAAGTCAGACAGCTGGATGAAGGAACACCATAACACTGATATCTTCTCTGTGTTACTTTAGTCCTCTCCTCCTCCGCTTTCTTTTCTATCACCAATTAATTTTGAAGGTAGGTTTTCCCACAACTTTTCTTTCTTTACTGCAACTTTCAAGTCTCACTTCTTCCAGCACAAGTCTTCTGTACACTTTCCTGCTGAATCTATTAACCTTATCATCAATTAATGTTTAAGTATTGTAATTTGCGCTTCAGAAGAGACAGTGCAATTAGAGGGAACAGGAGTGCGTACATCATAGCCATTTCTGGCTGACTGCAGACTCCGGCAAACATCAATTTACATTAAGTGCAGATTTCACAATCAGGTTTGAAAAGCCTATTGTAAACACATAATTCCTTAAGCAATAATGAAGTCCATGTATGTTTACCTATCTCACAGTTAGTTATTAAATTTTCCTACAGTTCAGTGTTTTTATAAAGCCTCTCTGCTATGACATTCAAGGTAGGTGCACTGCAGCCTTCTCTCAACTGGGCACTTCCAGGGTCTATTTCCTCTAAGCTGCTTTCCTCCCCCTCTACCCCTCCCAATGTGCTTGTTTGAACTTAAGTACCTCCAAGACCTCTAAATCCTCATCAAATGTGACTGAAACAGTAAAAGGGTACTGGTGACAGTACCCTTAGAAAGGAGACAGGCAGGAAAAGGACAACAGACAGCCATTCAGAGTGACTCCACAAGTCCCACTCCTTTCAAAAACAAAAATTTGGGTTATAAGATATGCACAGACTTCTCATGCACAACATACTGTTACATCATACAATCTAGCTAAAAACTATGTATGTGATGTCAATGTTGGGGAGGTTGAGTGAATCACTGAAGACATTCAGTGACACTGGCCCTGTAAAGAAAACGCTAAACTGGTAGATAGAGAAGGGAACATGTAGACAAATACCTGAAACATGAAGAAAAGATTTTCATGTCTAATGCTACAGCTTCTAATTTAGCATCATTTTTAAATTTCATTAAATTTTTTCAGGCTATGGTAACATCAGCAACCAGTTTCTAGAAGAAACACTGAAAAACAAGCACTACTCCCACTACAACTTCCTCCTGCATGTCTGAGACTGACATCTTTGTAGCTTTTTGTAGCTTTTAAGCTACAAAGATAATTTCTATCTCCTCTTTGCTTCAGCTGCTATAAGATTTAATACCTTTCAACTGCTAGCAATTTTTTGTTAGATTCTAGATAACAGAAGCAAAAGTCAGAAGTATTAGATTCAATCTCTGTCTTATAGTGAGTATAGCTTGGGTCACATCTTCATGGCAGTTAGCATGGGTTACTTTACCACTTCTCAGCCACGCATAAAAAACCCATATAATTCAGTCAGGTAAGAATTTGGCTGCAGTTTAATGCATGGATGAGGGTAAAAGACCAAGTTCTAATTCTACTGCAAAGACATTAAAAAAAACGCCCTACACTGTTAACCTTATCCACTTGAAACAAGAACACTGGCTAAACCACTCGAGGGCAAAGGAATTTTCCAGTGCTCTTCCACAATCTCCAGCCTTGTAATTGAGACTACAGCACAAGGAACCATGTGAGTGATGATGCAGAGCAAAGGAAGCTCAAAGGGAATACAGAACTAGGATACAGTATGACAGGAAGAGCTCTGCCATCACTGGTATGAACGCCGGGGTATAGACCAACGAACTAATGAAGCATAGAAAAGAACCAACCCTTTGTAGGCAGAGTGTGCTCTCTTGTAAGATCATCTCAAAAGGCACTGTGGCTAACAAACTAAAATTATTGGATATCACTCTTCACTGTACCCACACAACCTGCCAGTACTGTAAAATGTCATTTATTACTTTCTAATATTCAGACCTTGAACAAGAATAAGATGCATAAAATACAAGTGAGTCAGCAGAAGTGAAACTTGAATTTGGATACAAAAATGGAAGTCATGAAACACAGGACTGCAACGGAAGAGTTTCTTCAACACAGTTCCAGACTGCTCTGTTACAGATTGTAAGTTAAGCGCATGTTAGGTTTGTGCAGGCACAAACCGTCTCTGACAAAAATTGCCTGCTACTGGTTTTGTACTAAGCAAACACAAGAGGAGAAGCAGCAGCCTGAATGTTCTGGTAAGAGACATGGGGAGGGCAAGACAAACTTGCAGGAATTTTTAAGAAGTTGGCAGTTTATCAAACAGTGTGTTGACACAAAGAAGAACTGCCAGGAAAAAAAATAGTATTACTCAGCAATTACATTCCTTTTTGGTTTTACAAAACATATGCTTCAACATGAGTATATGACTCTTGTTAAAATTAAATAGATTTGCCTGACCATAACCACACTGGTCTAAACAACTCCACAGTAAACACCAAGTGTTTCTTCACACTATCTTCATGGAAATATTTTTAAGCACAGCCTTATGCTATCTATTAAGTGTGAAAGAAATTTTAAAGCAGGTATCCTATACTAGCTGTCCCACCTCACAGCACTATTCAAGATCATGCATCAGAAATGCACAGGAAAAATCTTATGCCTGGAATTTATCCACCTCAGTGCACATGATTACGATTGGCCAGACAATGCCCAACTGCCATCAGAATTTCAGCTTCATGGATACAGACATCTTAGTTAATCGGAAGATTTTTTGTTGAAACAAATCACTTTGGGATTAACCTAAACAGCAACGACATAATGTAATTTCTAATAAACATACATACAGAATAATCTTAAACTAGCTGCTTGGCTAGTCCACAAATACAACTGTGCTGTTCGGAAGCAGAAAAATAGGCCTCTTCTTTCAGTGGGCCTAATCAAGGGCCAGCACTGGATTTATACTGACACAACAGCTAGTGGTCAGCTGCAAGTGAAAAGATGTTAGCTAGAATGGCAGTAAAACAAGATGGTCCCAGCTCAAGGGTCAACCACGCTGATGCCCCAACAGTTTAACCTAAAATCTAACTACTTCAGAGAGTGAAAACTCCTGAAGCCTACATCCTACAACATTTGGCCACATAAAGGTGCTGGTATACAGCTCATGAATTCAAGAAGTCAGGCTTTCCAAGCCCAGACGAAAGGATGTGATCTTCCATGTCACAGAAAACTACTGCTCCAGCAGATCAACACCCCACCTGAGCAATCTCACTGCACGGACTTACAGATGTTCATTCAAAGTTCGCATGAGCCACCTCTGAAATGCCTGTTTAAAGACTCTTTGCAGCAAGATTTATGAAAACCATAAATCAGTTTCCAATAATATAAAAATGTGAGCATTCCCCACTGTTTGACATTACAAGACATTATAATCCCAATTCAGCAAACTAAAAAACTAGACGACAGAGTGCATCTAGTTTTTCCCCTCAAGCATCTCTTCCCCTCCCTCAAAGAAACAGATCTGAGAACAAGAACTTTCATTTGACGATGGAATAGGTAGAAAACAGCACAAATGCAAGATCCTCAGCTATGAACCACTGATACATCTCGTCCATGACGAGTAGTAGTATCTTCTATTGACTAAGGGCTATTTCCTTCCTTAAATTCAGCATTCCTCCACCAGTGAATCCACCCCTCTTTAAAAAAACGCGAGAGCGCCTTATCACATCTGCTTATAGCTCTAAGTTCAAGCGAGAGTGTAATGAAAGAGCGATCAGCGGAGGATCGCTCCTATTAGGACGGGGATCGATGCGAACAAGCCCAATTACAGCCAGCGCGTGGAGCGCGCTCGGCTAAGCAGATCATGCGGGGTGCGAGCACTTTTCCGGGTAACCCGTGCAGCACCTGCCGGATCACAGGCACTGCCCCACCGCAGGAGCGAGGTACGCGGGGAGAAGGGACAGATACCGAGTGCACCGGGACCAGGAGACACCCTACGCTAAGAACACCACACCCGCAACTAGCCACCCGAACTCAAGGCAATGCCCCA
Source organism: Psittacus erithacus (assembly GCA_009867235.2). Lineage (NCBI taxonomy): Eukaryota > Metazoa > Chordata > Aves > Psittaciformes > Psittacidae > Psittacus > Psittacus erithacus. Next base: position 33,082 of record WYDI02025449.1, on the reverse strand, counting down.
AGCTCTCCCGGCTCTCGGCACACTTCGGGGAAGAGCTGCGCTCAGTCAGCCCCTACTCCTCCCTGTCCCGCTCACAGACAGGATTCCCCCCGACCCCCAGCCCAACCCCATCCAAGCGTCTGGACCAAGGCTGAGCCTCCCAAAGCCGATTAACCCCGCACTACGCTTCTCATCCCCACCCACGGCCACAGCCGTCTCCCCGCCGCTCCGTCCCAGCGCTCCGCTCCGCACCACCCACCCGCCCACCGGGGCGCTGCGCACACCCAGCCTCCACACCGCCCTTTCCACCCCCGAGCAGCCGGGATCGGGCTGCCCCGACCCCTCAACTCACTCCCTCACCATGGTACAGACGGAGGCGATTTTGGAGACTGTCATTAGGATTTCCATCCGCCCAGCGCCATCTTCCGCCCAATCACAGCGCGGAGCCGAGCGGAGCCGGGCTGTGCCGGGCGGGAGTAGGAGGGGAAGGCAAGGGAAAGAGAAGGCAGAGCAAGGGGGGGCAGGCAGCGCCCGCCGCGGGGCGCGCGCGGCCCCAACGTCCGGGCGGCCGGGTACCGGCCGGCGCCACTGAGGCTCGCTCCCCTCCGCCCCGCAGCGCGACCCCGCCTCAAGCCGCGCCCGAGCCCCGCCGGGTCACGGGCCGCCTCCCGCCCGCCCCTCCAGCTGCGGCACCGCCCCGGGCCTGGCCACGCCCCCTCGGCGGCTCCCGCGGAGCCGGGCACGCACCAACAGGCATGCGCGGAGCCGAGGGGGCGGGGCGGGGGCGCGCCTTGAGCCGTTTGAACGGGCGGGGGCGGTGCGCCGGTTGCCTCAGGCGGGTCGTCGCGCCCCCGCATGGCGGCGGGGGGTGCGGGCTGGTTGCCCCCCCCCCCCCCATCTGTCTTTGCTTTGCTTTCCTTCTTACTAACTTATGCGGCCTGGAGCTGAGATCTAGCGGGCGGGCGCTGGGTGAGGGCATTGGAAGAGGGAGGGCGCGGGGCCTGATTTTGGTGGGTGCTACTCAGTGCAAGTGGTGAGCCGCTTTCAGGAAAGGAGTTCCCTTGTGGCCAGGAGAGGTGAGGAGAGTGAACAGGCATACCTTGCAACTGAAGAAAAAGGGCAAATTCAGGAGTAGAAAACTTTTATCTGCTGTCAGTGGCAAGTTCACCTCAGACTTCATGCATCTGAAGAGCGGTTGTCTTATTAAAGCCCTGGGGTCCCTCCCAGCAAAAAGGGCACATGAAGAGCCACACACAGCACCTGTGAATGCTTCTTTTTCTCAGTTCCTCTCCAGATGACCCAACTGTTCGGTTTCTGCGGTCTGGGATTTGCATACCCCAGTCTCAGACATCTGGGATAATAAAGCTAATCTGTAGAGTATTTGTATCAGTCACTAGAAGTGTCTATTTGGGAAGGAGGTGAATCATCCAGATATGCTTGTTCGTGCAGACTAACAGAAATCTGGGTGAGTCGTTCTAGATGTTCCTACCTGCATTAAAGAAGCATAAAGCTAGCTAAGATACATCCCCCTGCCTCTTTTCTTATATGGGATACATTTAGCAGATGAAAATGGCAATATTATTAAGAATAATGTTAATGCACATAAGGCCTTGTATCATAAATGCATCCTTTCACTGTAAAAAAGATATTTTAATGTGTGTAATGTCAAATCATGATACTTTCTATCTTCAGAAGTAAACAGTTTTTAGCAACTAAACTAATGGAAATAGTAAATGTTACTTCAGCTGAAACATAAAGAACATGACTTGAGGAGTCTTATAACTGAACTCTAACGCAACTTGAAGTATCCTCAAGCAGTTCCTTTACATAATATCTGTGGTCTAGAATTGTGTAGTTCAAAAGTATAGTATTTCAGAAAATGAATGCCTCTTGGATGACTACATTCAGAAGCTGTTGCCACAGAAACCATGGGGGAGGACAGCATCAGGGAAATGAGAATAGAAACAAAAGAACTGGATTGGACACTTTATGTGTAAAAAAAGCAAGAATGGGTATTTGGCCAGCTAAAAGTGTCAAACCTTCAGATATCCAGCAGTTTGTCTACTGAAATACAATGCTGCCAAATACATCTGCAGCACGATTCCTTACAGTATTAAATGAACATGCCACTCCTGTATAATCCAAAGTGGACAAAGTTGTCGGAAAATGACACCAGGAAAATATGACAGCATGTTGTCTCCCCAAAGCAAAAACACAAAAAGCAATTGCACTACTGCAGAAGCTTACACAGTTATCTTGGAGATAATTCAGTTTGGAACCAATTACATGGCATCAAGTGGAACTGCACAGGCCATAGACAATGGCAGGAACCTTGAAAGGCACTCAAAAGGAAAGTCAGAGATCGCTTTCAAGTTTCTGCCTGTAATCAATGGCTTGGCTATCAGAGCCTGGCCTGAAGTGAGTGGGGAATGGAGTTCATGATCCTGTGGAGGCAGAAGGAGAGCAGCAGAATACAGAACCTGGTTTTAGGGGAACAGACCAATTTATTCAGGAAACTAGTAGGTGGTATCCACTGAACAGCAGCTCCAAAGGGTATAGTTGCTCAGGAAAATTGGCAGGAGAGAGCAGGCATTTTAATACAGAGAAAAAGAAATAGATGTATTAGTATTTTCAGCAATGAGAAAGCAAAACTCATGTACTGTGAAGAGAACGAGTGGTTAAATGGGATATTAATTGCAAGCTGGGGTTATCATAAGATCTGTATTGTTTAGTAAATTAATCCCATTCAGATACAGTGTATTTTAATATAGGCATCAGTAGAGTCACTTAAAAATAGAATGAGCAAATCATGTCTGCAGAGATGGGGATGACAACAAAAATTAATTTCCAGTCTAGTGCTACAATATGAGCAAATAATGGAATCCTTGACTATGTAACCACTGATGTGGCAAGTAGAAAGAGACATTATTTTCCTTCTACATGTGGCATTGAGGAGATTCTTGTGGTAATACTGCACTAGCCTCTAGTGTTCTTGTTGTCAAAAGAATGCCGAGAAGTTATTTGAGGCTAGAGAAGATTCTTTGCATGGGAAGACATAGAGTGCACAATCTGTTTGGCTTTTCAAAAAGACGACTGGAAGGTGGCTACAGCGATTTCTAATCTTTCACTGTAAGAGGCATAACAAGAAAAATACCTATAAACTGAAATCATACAAATTCAAATTAGAAATTCTGCAGAATTTTTCACAGTGGAAGACATTAATGGTTGGAATATGCCTCCATGAGAAATGGACCATCCTGTATCTCCTGAGGACTTTGGTTAAAGAATAGATTCTTTTCTCTCAGAAGTACGTTAGTTGAACAGTCAGAATTAATTCCCTGCCCTGAAAGTCTCTTAAAGTTGTGTAGTTGTAATTACACAGTATTTGAATTACCGTAACACCTAGAAACACAAATCAAGAGGCCAAAGCGCTTCACCTTCTTAGTCACCACTTAAGACTTTAGGAGAAAACCCCGTTCTATCTTCTGAAGAACTTACACTCCAAATGTACAGAGGTATTAATAGACACAGAGGAGCAAAAAGGAAAACACAGTAAGTGTAAGCTGCTGCTGCTGAGCCTGTGCCTCTCCTTGTTTCATAATCTTGTGGTTTGGCGGGCTCCCAGTTTACTCTAGGGTGTGTGGGTAGGCTGGCTTAAGAAATTGAAGAGTAGGCATGGCACAGGTGTGTTTTTGCCTGTATCATCTATCTGTGACTACAGATGATTTTGCCGAGTCTGGAGTATGTCAGGTTTTTATTAACGTTGCTTGTCAACAGAATGGGTCCCGTGAATCTGTTTACTCCTCCACTAACCAGTCAAACCACCCACTGGTTGGACTATTGCTGCAGGATCTGAATGCAGACATATCACATCTGCTTGGATTAGTATACAGCATGACTGCAAGATCATAGGACCAAAGGACAATTTGAGTTGGACAGGACCTCTGGATGTCTCTAGTCCAACCTTCTGCTCATAGCAGAGTCAGGTCTGAGGTCAGAGCAAGTTGCTTTGTGTATATATACCTTTTTACTTATTCTGGAAATTCTTAAATTTGGATCTAGACATAAAGTATCAAGGAATGGAGGAGTGGGGGGTTGGGGAAAGAGAGGAGGGGTATTGGCTCTTGCAAGAAAACTATCTGAATCCCCCATCTATTTTTATTGACACATAATCCAGTGAAAGTCATCCACCATTCTCACAATAGATTAACCAGCCTAGCTATGGATAGGCACCTTACTTTGTGGGTAGCAGGTGTTGCAGGATTTGTGCTATGTGGTAATATACAGTAAGACATAAAAGAAATTTTCCTGAACTTGTATTTCATAATTCCAAGGAAACCTGAAGCTGCATCAGACTATACAGAACTGGAATCTTAACACATTTATGGGGAACAGAAGAGACAAACAGAAAATATAGTTGGAAATTCATGGTGTATCAAACTATCTGTACTGATTCACAGTTAAACATCTGTATTAGTAGATTAATCTTTGTAAATTATGCCAAGGATACATTTTCAGAAGAGTCGTACATGCTGTCTGGGTGCTGTGACAAGGGGGTGATGGTCGACTAACTGGATGTGGGAGGATCTGAGCAAGTAGTTAAATGCGTTGTACACTTTATTCATGGGTTCAAAAGAAAAAATTCAGTCTCAGTTGTAGTCATAAGCAAGACATTAATAAATTATCAAACTGTAAAACTTGAAATTATGATACTGTAACTCTACAATAGTTGAATTCAACTGTACAATAGTTGAATATTATTTCATTCCATAGCACATTTTATCAGTAAATCTGACACTCAGAGGTGTGAGAAATAATCATTATTAGACCAAATCTGTAAACAGAATAAATTGGGTGAGAGTTCTCTGACAGGGTAGAATTTACACATAATGACTTTTCCCCTACACTCATTTTGGAAGACCAAAGCTTTCTTCAGCAAGGGTGTTGGGTTATGTTGGTTTGTGCCTCTTTTTTTAAGCAGAGGGTAGTATTTGTTTCTTGCAGAGTTCACACACAGGGGTATTTTGATACTTTCATTTTCACAGTTCAGCTGATACTGGGCATCTTGCCATACATACATAGCTAGCAAACAATGAACCTGTTATTACACAAAGGATCACCAGCATCTGAAAAGTTAAAAGAGAAAATACAAAATTTAATGCTACTAAATTGAATACAAATTTCTACCAACAGCACTTAATACATACATCAGCTGAGATGTCCAATGAGACTGTAAAGAATAAGAATTGTGTTGAATTAAGGACTGTGTTAAATAAGAATTGTGTTGAAAATAACAGTAGAATTCTAAACTGTTATCCCTGTGTGAGTCTTTAGACTCCTAAAAGCAGGTGGAATTCTAACTTAAAATAAAGTTACAGTTCTTAGAAAAAGAGTCCATTTATAAAAAGATAATAACTCCTTTGAAAGATATCATTTTATACTGCAAAAGAAATGCGTATAGTTTGGGTCTCAGTTATCTCAATATTAAAGGACAAGAGCCAGGTATGAGAATAGAAACTGGGTGCTTTTTGACATCATTCTGAACAGAATCTTTTGGAGAAATAGGACCACAGGTACATTTAGAAATAAGGGGTTTTTTTAATATTGAAATAAATACTTTCAATAGTAGAAACTTTTCTTTACAAATTAATGGCTTTGATCCTTGACACAGGCACAAGCAAAACTATCATCTCAGTAACTCCAGTGTCTCCTTCGTATGAAAAACTCAGGAGTCAGTGACAGTGCTCTAACACTAACTTGGAAATTCCATTAATAGAGGTGAGAAGTGCAAGGCACTTCTTCAGTCTCTGTGTTCTTTACCAGAATACCATCAAAGCTTCCCACTGCAGTCAGCAAGACAGTATTTTTGTGATCTGCGCAGCAGTTCTCCAGAAGTAAAATTAGCTGTCATGTAATAACAACACTGACGCACAATATGATAACAAGCAGCCTCCAGGTGAAAAGTCTTTGTATCATTACAGTTTCCCCCACTAATCAGTTTCCTACAGTACCAAGATACAAAGGAAGCTGAGAAGGAATATGTAAAACAGCAGGCAGATAGCTACACAGTGGAAAAAATTATCAATAAGGGGTAAAAAACCACTGAAAACAGCTTTGTGGAGATAACACAGTTGCTAAAGAGCATTTACTGTTAATAGCCTCCTCTGCTTTTCATGACACTAATGGATGGTTAATTATTTTTGTTTTAATTGAAACATATGTCACAGCCATATTTTGTGCTTCCGCTGATCTAAAGCTATTGTTCAAGTGCATGTTGCAATCAGTTCTCAAACAATGCTCACTCTGTCAGCAATACAGAAGTATAATGCTTTTGATTTCTTCTCTTGGAAGATTTATACCCTGAAAAATGCACAGTTACCCTCTGTACTTGCAGATGGTCAGTTGAATACTCCCATCTGGTTATACTTCTTTTTCTCTGGTTATACTTAGTTTTTTCTTAAAAAAACACCCAAAAAACAAAAAACACCCAACGAAACCCAAAACAGACAACAAGCAACAGGTTACTGTATGAGCAGCAGTAGTAATAAAGCTCAGTTACATACAGATTTGTGCCTGTGTCTCTATACTGCAGTAACCGAGGCGTCACCTCTTTGCCCCACGTGGCCTCATTTCCTCCTTACATGTCCCCTACAATTTCATTTCCTCTTCTTCCCTTGCGACACATCTTATTGCCATTTGCCCTGTATTTGTTTTAACCTGTTTTGCCCCTTCACCTACACAGCCTCCTTCCCTCAGTTAAGCTGTGGTTGACTTGGATCAGCACATATGCTAATTAGCTCACATTTTGCATTATTTTGCATATTCTATGAAGGACTCCACAGTATTTCACAAATATTAATGAACTGATAACTGAAAATAACCCTGCTCCATAAATAAGTGCTGTTATGCCTATTAAACATATGGGAAAGTTGGTTTAGTTTACCCTTGGTTGCTCATAGCTTTGTCAAATTTATCCTTTGTTCTCCATTTCTCTTCTCCTTGACTGACCATTAATTTGTTCTTTTGTGACTGTAGTGATTGTTCAGAGCAGCTGTTGTTGTCTCACTGACAGGGGTTGTCAGAGCGTAGCCAACTCTCTCTCATTGCAAGCCTTGTGATATTTGATAGTTCCCTCGCAACCACAGTTCCATGGTTCAGGTGATGAGGATTACTTGAAAAATTCACCTTTTGCTTATTATAACAAGTTTATGGCTCAGTAAGCTAGAAAACTGAAAAACATGATGGCAGGACTGAAAATGTTCAAAACAGTGAAAATAAAAGCACATGTTTGGGGTTTTTTTGTTTTGTTTTTTTAGTACAACTGTTTTAAAGCATCTGTACCTCAGGTTCATCATTTAAGATACTCTTATGTGTAAGACTGCAGGAGCTACACACTTTCCCATTTTGGAAAGCTGGCTGGCCTGCAAAAAGCACATTACTCAGTGAAGGCTGACATTTTCTGACCACAAACTCAAACTCTGCTAAAGCACTGAGGGAAGAATATATAATTTGAATTATAATCACATGTGAAGTGCTTTGGTGCAGGGAACAGTGTGCTTTTTCCTCCTGTGGTTTCTTTATTTGATTCTTCTTTCCTTTTCTTTCACAAAGAGGCCATGGAGGCAGGATAGGATTTTCTTTTAGCATCCAGGAGATCTGCAGAACTTGAGTAAGACAATAATGTTTACTGACAGGTTGTTACAATCTGCTCAGTACTTGAGTTTGCAATAACTCTGGTTACTTCATGCATTATTAAAAAGATCATTTTGTAGCACTATTAAAATCATAAACATTCTACTTTGCCTTTATGTCTTTTCATACAGAAAAACAAATACAATTTGGCACAGTTTGGAGATAAATTTAAATTTGTGCTTACTGGAATTCAGCTAACACTAAGTAGAAAACATTCCCTGAAATAAAACTAGCAATATTCTATATAGCCCTTTCAGCAAGGTTCTTTGACACTTCATAAGCAATTAGAAACAATTATGTTAATGGCTCTGATTATAATAATTAATAAGAAATGCAAATGGCTACCTCAGGTGCCTATACAGTAATACAATCCCATGAAGTTTATAGAATAGAGAATGATTCCACCCACATTTTTACTTTATATTGTTGCATTCATCAGGCATACTGCCTTTTTAAACTACAGCACCTGATGCTGAGAAGTAGGAATCATCATAGAGTGAAGACCATCTCTGGTGCCTATGGGGGTCTTTAATCCAATCCTCTGCTCAAAGCAGGTTCAGCTAGATCAAGTTGCCATGTTGAGCTTTAAATAGCTCCAAGGATGTGAATTCCACATTCTCTCTGAGCAACCCATTTGAAGTTTTGACCACTTCTACATTAAAAACATTTTTATTATTTTAAGTCAGAAATCTACCATGTTCTAACTTCTGTCCATTGCTTCTTGTCCTTCTACTGTGCACCCAAGAGGTGTGTGCCTTCATCTGCTCCTCACCCTCCCATGAAACAGTGGAAGAGAGAAGATTTCCTTCTCTGCCAGTTGAGCAAATCCAACTCTTCCAGCTTCTTGTATGTCCCTGTGCTTCAGCTCTGTGACCATATCAATGGCTCTCCACTGGGCTTGCTCCAGTATATTAATGTCTTCTATATCCTGAGGAGCCCAGATCAGGATTTATACTCCTGGAATAGTCTCACAAGTGCCAAATGGATAAGAAGAACCCCTTGCCCTGCTGGCTAACCTCTTGCTAATGCAGTCCTGGATATAGCTGACTTTGCAGCAAGGGTGTATTGCTGTCATCCACCAGCGCCCTCAGGTCCTTTTCAGCAAAGCCCTTTCCTGTACAGCCAGCCCTCAGCCTGTCCTGTTGTGTGGAGTTATGCCAACCCAAGTGTAGGACTTTGTGCTTGCCTGTCCCAAACTTCAAGGTTCCTGCAGCCCATTTCTCCAGCCTATCCCAGTCCCTTTCAATAGCAGCCCTGCCCTCCAAGGATTTGACCACTCCCAACAATTAGGTGTCATCTGCAAACTCACTGGAGAATTAGCGCCAAAAAAAATGTTTTGTAATATAGTTTCAGTGAGATTTCATCAGTTCAAACTCAGTGTGCCATGACAATAAACTGTTCTTATATATGATAATTTAGATTAGGCATCACATTTCAGCAGCAAAGCTTATTGTCAGATCTATTTAAAGCTGAATCACTTTGCCCTCCAAAGTTAAGCCTGTCTTGAAAGACTAATTGGCATAGGTTAAGCTTCTGTTAAAATTATACATTATAGTGAATAAAACAGTCACATGATAGGAATCATAGAATAGTTAGGGTTGGAAAGGACCTTAAGATCAAGTTCCAACACCCCTGCCATGGGCAGGGACACCTCACACTAAACCATGTCACCCAAGGCTCTGTCCAACCTGGCCTTGAACACCACCAGGGATAGAGCATTCACAACTTCTTTGGCCAACCCGTTCCAGTGCCTCACCACCCTCATAGTAAAGAATTTCTTCCTTATATCCAATTTAAACTTCCCCTGTTTAAGTTTTAACCCATTACCCCTTGTCCAGTCACTACAGTACCTAATGAAGATTCCCTCCCCAGCATCCTCATAGCCCCCCTTCAGATACTGGAAGGCTTCTATGAGGTCACCACGCAGCCTTGTCTTCTCCAGGCTGAACAGCCCCAACTTTCTCAGCCTGCCTCCATATGGGAGGTGCTCCAGTCCCCTGATCATCCTCATGGCCCTCCTCTGGACTTGTTCCAACAGTTCCATGTCCTTTTTATGTTGAGAACACCAGAACTGCACACAATACTCCAAGTGAGGTTTCACAAGAGCAGAGTAGAGGGGCAGGATCGCCTCCCTAGTCTGTCCCTAGTCTGTCTTTTATTTGCAATGTACCTATAGGATCCCTTCCTGTTACCTTTCACATCCTAGCCAAGTTTAATTCTAACTGGGCCACAACTTTCCTAACCTTGTCCCTAGCTTCCCAGACAACATCCCTGTATTCTTCCCAGGGCACCTGTCCTTGCTTCCACCTTTTATAAGCCTCTTTTTATCCTTGAAGTTACCTCAGCAGCTCCTTATCCATCCAAGGAGGTCTCCTGTCCCTCCTGATGCACTTTCTTCTAGTTGGGACACAACATTCCTGAGCTTGTAGCAGGTGATCCTTGAATATCAACCAACAGTCTTGGGCCCTCCTGCCCTCTAGGGCTATATCCCATGGAACCTTACTAAGCAGGTTCCTGAAGAGGCCAAAGTCTGCTCTCTTGAAGTCCAGGGCAGTGAGCTTGCTGCACACTGTCCTGAGGATCTTGAACTCAACCATGTCATGAAATCTGATGAGAAAAAGGTCAAGTAAATCTGGCCCTTGCCAGCCTGCAGCTTTTCTTAGAGTGTATTTGTTTCAGTTTGGCCAATCTATTTTAAAGCGATTAAAGGCCAATTCTGTCCTGTTTATTCCTTATAGACAAAAATTCTTTGAAGACACTTCAAGTTTCACCTGAGCGAAATCATCAGTATCTGAGATCTGACTTTATGCCAACGAAATCACTGAGGCCTGCTATTGCTGAGTGTTTAAGATTAAAAAGTTGTCTCCTAGTTCCTGGCTAGCAGGTAAAGGACAAGCACTGAAACATCTACAGCCAGCAAAAAACCCAAACAAACAAAATATCAACCCCAGGAGCTCTATGTTTTGTGGATTGTGATAATTTCAGTAATAACAGGAAGCATCTCAGAAATAATGAGTGCACATTAAGTAAGCTAACTGGGACTACTGTGTACAAATCTGGTCACTGATACTCAAGAAAGATGTGTGAAAATGGGAGCAAACACACAGAGACTGCCATGTGTCTGGAGGCTCCAAGAGCCTGGATTATTAAGTACAATGAAGGTGTAAAGGGGATATTCTTCTGTGTAAACAATCACAGAAAAAGGGCTAGCATTGTTGTTCTTCCAGCTAGAGGTACATGTAAGATCAGACATGAACAAATAAAGAGAAAATAGCAGTATGTTCCTAATCATTAAGCCAGGTATCTCTTCAGCTGTAGTGAATAGCTCCCAAGAGGGCTAGCAAAAAGCTAAAGGAGGATTGTGAAAAAACAGATTTTTAAAAATATAGTTTAATGCTAATTCTATATTTGTATTCAATATGTTATCAAAAGAAAAACCCCACAAAAATCCCCATCTTATGCAGATTTACTGCTTGCAGGAGCTCAGTTCCGCCATGACAAAGGAGCAAAAGGTATTTGTAATTACCAGCTGTGTCAGCCAATGTGGCTAATCGCATGCAGTGAAAACAGCTAAATAAACAGTGACCTGATGCTGACAATATGAGGAGCTGCTTGTACTTAGCTGGATGGGCTGGACTCAGGGGAGGTTACACAGGGACAGGTGACCTCAAAAAAGCAGTACCACAAGGAGTCTGAGAACATATTGTACTGAGGAAACCAGCTTCCTGAGAAGCCACTCCATTAGTAAGGTAAGAAAGGAATGTTAACTTGTTTTAAAATGAAGTTTGATAAATTGATTGTATTACTTGGTACCCATGAGAAGCTGGTCAGTTACACAACAGAGTACTTGGAAGATTCTGATGACTTTTGCATGGTCAGTAATGCCAAATTCACTGACGTACATATACAATTAGAATGCCATGTTATTCAAATAAGCAGCTTATTCATATTTCAGATTTTCTGTGGCAGTCAAGATAATGATGGAAAAAAAGACCATTTGTTTGTCTTCAGTATCAATCTACCTGCATCTAGTAACGTTTTGAATTAATATGTATGTGACCTCAGTGTAACAAAAACTTTCCCCCATGTGTGACGTGGTGGGCCCCATCACAATTCCTGGTCTATACAGTTTTTGCCTTTGTATTTCTCTCAAGGACATGCGGTGTCTTTGAGAAAAGAATTTCCCATTCCTCTCTCCATGGAATGCCTCACTGGCAATGCAGCTCAGTACAGCCACTTGTAGAGGCACCTCTGTGATTCCACAGCGGACCCATTGAAGGAGTTTGTCTGTACAGCCATTTTTGGAGCGTGAATTGTTACTTAGACTCAAATTTTATTGATTTTAATTCCCATGAAACTAGAGTGAGGCTTATATTTACAGAGTGGGTTTTGTGGGTGAAGAGTTGGACAATCAGAAATAAAAAATTGTTAGAGACAGAATCATCAGGGAGCTAAAGAGTTCATGAAAGGGAGCAGAAGCATGACTTTGAGATGCCACATAACTCAATTCCTTTGGAAAGAGCAAAGAGCAGAAAAAAAGGGTCAACTCAAGAGGTAACACAGATGACTTTGGTCAGTAACTTTCTGATCAAAAGTGCTTCTATGGATGGGGTAGGCAATTAACTTCACAACCTTGATTTTCAATTTAGACTCTTTGTTTTGCAGTGTTATCACAAGAGGAACTGCAGATTTCAATCCTCTTTATTTAACACCTATTCTCAGTTATTTCTGTTAAAATTTTGCTCCAGTCCTAATTAGCTATCTTTTTTCATGCAATGAATGCATCATGTGAGACACAGGAGACCTACACCCTACTGAAGGGGAATATTTTTCATTTTTCACCTCAGAGCCCTTTACAAACTTGTTAATTTGAATTCCTTCCACACCCCTGCTGAATAACCTAACACAAATGGAATGTCACGCTCCAGATCTCTCTGTGTATCACTTGGTCCTCTGAGCATAGAAGCAAGCCAGATCCCACTGTGCATTAAAATTTCAGTGAAGGATTCCTGACAACCCCATGTGCAGAATCATCATAGCACGTTTACTCTTTAGAGAGAGCTGTTGGCCAGATGCTGCAGAGAAGTGTCAAAAAAAATGGGGCTCTTCCAGAGAAGATACCAGAATCCTGACTGTGGGAGCCTAGGGACAGGAAATGTTTGGGGTTTATTTATTTTTTTGGCATGGTACTTTCCACTCTGAAAAACAAAGTGATGTTTATCTAGTCCCCACTCCTCTGACTTCTAATGAGCCATCCCTTTCAAGTTCTTTTCCCCAGCAACTTTTGAATTGGCTCTCACTGAAGCTGCTTTCCCTGTCTTGCTCTTCCTCCAAGCCAGAGAGAGTGGGAGGAAAACAGTCAACCATGGTGTAGTAGATTTTCCAGAGCACATTAATGGGTGGAGCACCTACCTGGGACCTTCATGGGGTTTTAGATCTTCATGTTAAGATGGGCGTTGCCACTTGCATTCACCCCAGTCTTGAGGATGTGTTTCTGAAACAGAACTAGATGTGGTATTTTCTCTACAGCCTAAGAGAAACTGGAATCTGGATCTTACAACTGCAGTTCGATGAAGGAAGAGCAGTTTAGCCAGGGTTTCTGAGGAGATGAGGCAGGGCAGTAAGGGGAACACCTGAAGTCTGGAATGTAGAGCTGCAGGTCTCCCCCATGTTTGCTTGGCTGCTAGCTCCAGTTTCCAGACAAGAACTCACCCCACAACTTGTGCACCTTTATCTGTTGGAGACAGCCATTATTAAGAAATCCTTTTGTAAGCAACATACAAAGGCTCTGCAGCCTTTAAGTGCTCAGGAGGCCACAGTTTGAGGAAAGCGTATATGAAATGTTGGTAGATAGGACAGACTGATGGACTTCTGGATCAGACCCAGACAGCGTGCCCAGTGCCAACAAACTGTGAAACATGATTGTTTCTTTGAAATGTGGAGCTGAACAAGGATCCCAGAAAGTGCTAGTCAAAGTCACTTTTATGAATAAAAACATTACTGAAATTTTGAATATGCCCATCATGCAATTATTCAGGAAAAAAATAAATGTAGCAAATCCTGAATGTCTTCCTTGGTCCCAAATAAAGGAGAGTTCAGTTAAGATCACAGTTACTGCTCCCTTACAAATTGCACTTACATGCTCTATATGTGGACAGGAGTTTCAATATGTGGAGTTTCTTCCCCTCTCTTTCCTGCTCCATGTGGAGATATGCCCTCTACGTCAACCCTTGGCAAGAGTAAGGTGTTCAGCTCACTGAAAGTGCTATCTCCCTTTATTTAATAATGCCTTTTAGGATCTGGCTTCTTGTCTTTACTTTGCTTGATATCCTCCTTGACATCTCTCTATCTGTTGCCAATATGCTTCCCTACTTAAGAGCTGTTCAGGCTCATAACTACCTTCATGCTTGAAGAAGTTTCATGGTTCCTAGGCCGAATGCATATTAAATGACACGGATTTTCAATGTGTGGATACCAGTGCTGCAAATTCTAGAATTTTCATGATACAGAGCTGGAATACAGATGTGTTTTTCTAAATCTAACACTTTACTCCAAGAGGTTTCATGTGGAGACAGGGCCTCTGTCTGTCATAACATGCCCTGCCAGCTAACTTTGCAGGCAGAACCTTATAGTATATTTAGTCCTCCATATCCATTCTTGCAATCCATAAATATTAAACTAGCTTTAAAATGATGATAGAAAGGGCTTAAGTTTTGCAAGACAACATTAGAACAACTGTGAAGTTAGTCAGAAGATCAAATATGTTTTTATATGCAGCTTTAAGTAATCATTCCTCCCCTAAATTAAATAAGCGCTGCTTTCACTCAAAACAGAAATTCCTGTAGTAGGGTAGCTTCTTGCCAAGACAAGTTTTGAACTGTCCCTGCATGTTTAGCTCAGGGGAAGGAGGCCTTCTTTTGACTCACTCCCTGCAATCAGCTTCCCATGATGATCCTGCCTGCTCGAATATTGACGATGCACAAACACAGTGAGTCACTCTGGCAGCTCTGGAAGCTGCTCACCAGCCAGCTCCATCTTCAGGCACCACACAGCTGATGCAACCTGTGGCTGTATAAAGGCTCTTTGTTGAGAATCCACGCTTAATTTATCTTTGTGGAACATCTGCCACACCAATTGGAGATGATGCTGTTATAATAAGAAGAAACCCCATAACAATAAGAAACCCTAAACTTGAGCAGCCTCTTGGCTTCTGCTGTTGGCTTGCTTCCCCTACCATGCTTTGCTGTCCAAGACTACGTGGTCTCCAGTCAGGCAGCTGTAACAGACACACAGCAGCAAAAGGCTCTCATAGACCTACAGACTGCTTTGGGTTGAACACTACCAGGGATGGGGCATCCACAACTCCTCTGGACAGCCTGTGCCAATGTCTCATCACCCTCACAGTAGAGAACTTTTTCCTTACACCTAACCTAATTTACCTTCCTTCAGTTTGAAGCTATTCCTCCTTGTCCTATCACTACCCACCCTTGTAAAAAATCGCTCTCCAGCTTTCTTTCAACCCCATTAGGCACTGGAAGCTGCTCTAAGGTCTCCCCAGAGCCTTCTCTTCTCCAGGCTGAACAAGCCAAAATCTCTCAGCCTGTCAGCACAGGAGAGGTGCTCCAGCCCTCTGATCATTTTCATGGCCTCCTCTGGACTCTTTAATGTGTGCTTCTTTAATGTTGTTGACGTCTTACAGTTACCTTGACCAAACATAATTCCTTATGGACAGCAGGCCAGCCACCCCAACACAGCACACGCTCCTTGGGATTCCTGACAAACAATGCTTCCCTGCCACCCCGCTGCCAGCCTCCCTTAGCCCCGTCTCACGGCCATAACAAAACCGGCATCTGTCCCTGCTTTAGCGAACGGGTCAAACCCGAGCCTGACACACCCGTCCTGGTCCATCAAGATCCGTGCCCCACGACTGCCTGCAGCGGCCCCACCGCAAGCAGGCAGGCAGGCAGGCAGGCAGGCAGGCAGGCAGGCAGGCAGGCAGGCAGGCACCTCCCCAGAGTTTCTCTCAGGCGCGGCTCGGGCAGCCCCTCCAAGGCCCCGCTGTTAAGTGCGGCCGCGGCACCGCCTCTTTCCTTTCGGCCCTGGACGCCATCTTGCAGGACGCGCGGTGCGGTTCGGTGAGCCCGGTTTGCTGGTCTCAGGTGCTTTCGCGGCTCCGGGAAGGTGGCTGGGCCTTGTCCCGCTGCGCTGGTGGTGGGGCCGAGTGGCCGCTGGCTCCGGCTGGGGCGGCTCGGCCTTGCTGTGGTGGGGGCCTGAGGGAGTGAGGAGGCCGCGGCCTGTAGGGCGCAGAGCCGGGAGGCTGCTGAGGGATGGAGGGGCCGCTGGGGCCAGCGGCGGTGCAGGTGTACTACTCCGCTGGGTCAGCCGCACATGGCGGCGGGCCCTGTTAGCCCGATCCTACGTAGCCTGGGCGGCTGTGGCGGCCTCCCGAGATAGGCGCCGAAATGGGGAGCAGCGGGGCTCGGCCTTCGCTGACGGTCCTGGTGGTTGGCGTCCTGTCTGCTTGAGCGTGTGCTCGCCTTGTGCCAGATTAAATAGCGGCCCGTAAAGCACAGAGTCCTAGACTGGCTTGGGTTGAAAAGGACTTTAAAATCGGCTAGTTCTAATTCCCTTGCCACGGGCAGGAACTATGCCTTGAGGATGTTATGTGAGGAGGGGCTGAAGCAACTAGATTTAGTCCACCAGGAGCAGAGGTATTTTTGGGAGCACCTGATAGCCCCCGTGAGCAAGGTAGGGACATGTGGCAGGAGCCGCATGTGTCACAGGCGTGGTGGTTGACAGGGGCATGAGACAAATGGTTTGAGGTAAAATGAGAAGCTCACAGTGGGTATAAGGGGAAAGTTTCAAATCTTGAGAAAGGTCTGCAAACAGGCTGCCAGGGAAGCTGTACAGTAGTCTCTCCATCCTTGAAGAGTTCCAAAACCTGACTGGACAAAGCCCTGCACAGCCCGGTCTGGTCATAGTAGATCTTGTTTCAAGTAGAAGGTTGAGCTAGGTAGCTTGCTAACATTCCATTCTAACCTGAATTATCCTTTGGTCCTAAAGATACTGCTTTCTGTGTATTTCTAATGGCACTGCTTGAGTAGACCCAGCAATTTGGAAGTGGTGTCATTCTGAATAGGCTTGAAGTCTTGATTTTTCTGAAATGTCTGAAAATGCTGTCAGATTTTTAGTCAGTTTCTGGTTCTGAATAATTTGCATTCATCTTTATATTTATTTTACGTTTATTTTGCATTTTACATTTATTTTGTAGTAATAAGCCAAAATGACGAACACAAAGGGAAAGAGGAGGGGGACACGTTACATGTTCTCAAGGCCATTTCGCAAACATGGTGAGTATACCTTACAGTAAGAACGCTGCCTGTTAGATATTAACAGTCCTTAGGTAACATTTGTAAAACAATGGTTTGTTGCAAAAGATTTCTGACAATTTGGGCTAAAAACTGCTACATGGTACATAAGTAAACTGTCAGCTTTTGCAGCTTATGCATTGGATTCTGATTCTAGCAATGCTTGAGAATTAATTTGAAGTTGAAGGAAATATTTCAGGAGTTACAAAATGCACAGTTTTTTGTTTCTTAGCAATGTGCAGTGAGAACAGCTGTGTTCACAATGAAGTGGTAAATAGTTTAACTCCTTTCCAGCGTCTGCATTGGTGGTGAGAGTAAAGCTGTATTTTTTTCCTGAGTTAGTTGGATTTTACTTTTTTTTTTAACTAGGAGTATGTGAAGAGGTAATTACTGCTTTTAAAAAATGGTTTGATTTCTCGGTGTTAGGTTTTTGAAATTGAATTTATATTTGAAATATTGTCTCGCACCTATTTTTGTGTGTGTGTGAAATTGGGGACTTCATAAGTATCCAAATCTGTGTCTTTTAACAGGAGTTGTTCCTCTGGCTACCTATATGCGCATCTACAAGAAGGGTGATATAGTTGATATCAAGGTACTTTGTTATAATGCTATGTAATTAAAAGCTAAAGCAGTGTAATTCTTTTCAGTTTCCAGTTTCTTGAGGTGGTCTTTCTTCTTGTTGTTACTTGGATCATATACAAGTACTTGCTTTTTGAAGCAATGCTGGAGCAACAGTGCTACTGAACCAGAAGTGACACTTCAGTGTCACACTGGTTAATGTAGAGTTTTATTTTTATATATTTATGTATGTGTGTATATATATGTATATATAAAAAAACATTTGGCTGTGCTTTGTTACTCCCATGTGGAGCTGAAAAACGTGAGTGAAAGGTGCCATATCTAATACTGGGATTGCTGTATGGTGCCTACTGCTGCTACTTTGAAAGGAACCCCCCCCTGCCATTTTACTAGATTTTCTGTTTTGCCTGACTTGTAGCTGCTACTCAGAAGAGCCATTATGGTGGTGTAGCTGATAGTTATGTCTTGTGACCCTGTATCGTTGTAGGACTATACTTAAAATGTACAGGGATCATCATTGCGAAGCCACATTAAAACTAGAAACCAAGAAATAAATGTAACGATAGATCATATACATTAATACAGGAGAAAAGTGAAGCAGCATTTTCTATCACTTGGTATTTTCTATGACTTGTCCTTTAAAATCCACTGTACTTTCAAAATTAAGTTGTAGTGAGTCTGAAAGTTGTTCATGAAGGATTCCTACTTTGTTGAATCCTTTTGTTTCATTTGAAATGCAGAGTTTTAACTGTCACACAGGAGATGGTGTGTAATTTGCTTGCTTTTTGTTTGACTTTTTGAGAACTGCACTGTTCAAAATTAACACTTCTCGATGCACTGGAGCTTGATGATGATTGTCTCATGTGATTGCTTGCTGAAAGCAAAGTGATCAATCATTTCACCGACACTGAAAGCAACCAGAATTGTCACAGCAAAGTTTGGTAGTTTTCAGGTACAAAGTGCGTGACTATAGGTTCTAGTGTGCAAATAAAATGTGAGTATTTTTTAATAAATCTCAAGTAATTTGAAATCTGTACTTTAAATAGCTTCTGAAAGAAAAGTCCTTGATGGTACTTTGTTTTTTATCCCTTCCCCAAGTTAAAGTTTACACTTTATTCTTGTTTTACCTCTTAACAGGGTATGGGTACTGTTCAAAAAGGTATGCCCCACAAGTGTTACCACGGCAAGACTGGAAGGGTATATAACGTTACTCAGCACGCTGTGGGCATTATTGTTAACAAGCAGGTCAAGTAAGTACTGAAATTCCACTTGCTTAAACTTAGTGTTTGGGAAAGTGATCGGTAATTGCACCCTCCTTTCACTTTGCCAGTTAGACAGCTATTGTCTTGATTGGTCATTCAAGGTGGGTAAAGTATATATCCTTTTTATAACCCAAGCAAATGATGCTCATTTGACTTGGATCCTGTCAGAGGAAACAGTTTTTACTGAGCAGCACATAAAGTGATATTACCTAACGGGGCTTTTCAGACAAATCTCACATTGGTACTGAAGCCCTTTATAAGCATTAGCTTGCAGTTCTGTTCACTGGACTTTTGTACAGCTTGGACAGAAAAGGACAACTGTTTCTTTTTTTTTCCAGGAACTGAACTGTAGTACAGTAGTAACACAGTTCTTTGTATGCTACAAGGTTAAAACTTACTTGTTCTCCACTATCTTAATCCAAAATTGTCAGTGCATTGTTATATATTAATAAGCCTTCAATTACCAAAGTTATATCTGGTTTGCATCTGCAGCAGTATATTTTGAGTGATTGCTCTTTAAAGAAAAATTATCTGTGAAGCTTATGGAGTTACTCCTGTAAGGGCCATAAAACTAGCTTTGAAGTGGCCTTTTTTTCAAGTGCAGTAGATTAAAACTGCTTTCCTCTCTTAGGGGCAAGATTCTTGCCAAGAGAATCAATGTGCGCATTGAGCATATTAAACATTCCAAGAGCAGAGACAGCTTTCTGCAGCGTGTGAAGGAGAATGAAAGGAAGAAAAAGGAAGCAAAAGAAAAAGGCATTTGGGTTCAACTGAAACGCCAGGTAATATTTTTATTGTAGTTGACACATGGTTGATTCAGTTCACGGAAAACTCTCAAGCAGCTAAAACCGAACCAGTTGAGTAAAATGTTGTGTTCTTCCAAAATAACAATGCTACACTGTTTCTGAGCTTTTTCTTTGTGTCTTTCAAAGACAAACCCTCCCTCCAAGAAAATGCCCATTCTGAAAAAAACATGTCTATGGCAGATTGCGTGGACGTGTTTGTTGCTCCCACCCTCACTTCCTACAAAAGGACTGTGAACCCAAGTTACTTTTGGTGGGTTTTGGTGTCTGCCTCTGAGCTATTTGATGCATTTGGTGCCTGAACAGACCTATGATGTTCCAGAGTGGAGATGGCAGCCTTGGCTATGAACAAAAGGACTGCTGCTGACCTGCAGCAGAAGCTTTGGCTGATTTCTAGGATCAGTGCTGACTTTGGTTTAGTTGACTTTAGCTACAATTTCTGCTGTAATCCTCAAGAAAACAACAGCTTGACTTCAGAGAGTGAGGTAACAGTTGCTTCTGGAACTGCAGGATACATCACGTCATGTTAGTTTAGTAAATTGCAGAGGGTAAAGTGTTAGGGATTTTGCATTCAGCAAAGTCAAGCGCAGTTCCTAGCAGATAAATTTTCTGCTGCTGTTCTTTGAATCAAAGTGCAAAGAAGCTATTAATGGTAAAATTGCTGTAATGTCAGTAAAATAAGGTGTTAAGGGGTTGTCAAAATTAATTTTCTGTAAGGTTGCTTTTGAGTTTTACTGCCATGAGTTTGATTTGATTTTTTTTTTTTTCCTTTGTTTACAGCCTGCTCCACCAAGAGAAGCACACTTTGTGAGAACTAATGGCAAAGATCCAGAGCTGCTGGAGCCAATTCCCTATGAATTCATGGCATAAGGCATGTTTAAAAGAAGTAAATTAAAGATCTGGTTTTGGACAAGTGTATGTGATTGTGGCTGATTCCTTTAGGGTTGGTTGGTTTGTTTGTTTGTTTTTTTAACAGGTGCTTTAGAAACCTTTTGTTTTACTGAAGTTTATTTATTCAATTTGCTTTACATTGTGCTTGGTCATTTACATCATCTGCAGCTTTTGCTTATCAGTTTAGTCATTCATAGACACCGTAAGTCCTGGGAACACTGAAACTTGCTGAAGCTTAGTGATGATCATGAGGCAATATGACAGAATGTGGAATATTTCACCAGTAAACTAAGGACATGTGCCAAGAATTGTACAGTCTCACTTAAAGGGGTTTTTTTTCTGAGAAAAGGCTTCAGATTCCATTGATAGAAGCTTTTGGTTAAGGGGCCTCAGATTAATACCAGAGAATTGTGGAAACAGTTTTTGAAAGAAACCTCTTAAAAAATGGCTGCAGGCAGATTTTAGTGTTTTACCATTGGAACCTGTGAAGAAAGGGTTTTTAGAACACCCCAGGCCAATAAGCATTCTTACGAAATAATAGTGGTTTAGAAATAAGGCTTTAATTCCAAAACTGCCAGCCTTTGTCATTTGATTTTTATCATTTTAATTGGCTGTCATAGGTGAGCATTGCATTTTTTTATGTTTATTTCATGTCTGTTGAATCTAAACTTTTCCCTGGATGTTCTAACTCGTTCCTGTCATCCCACTGATCTGTTGATACTTCCTTCACAAAACTCAGCGTTTAAGTGGACGAAATCTTCAGCTGACTACTAACTAACCAATGCAATTTTTGTGAGCGTTGTTTGAAACTGTGAGGAGTGCTAAAGAAACTGCTGAGGGTAATCTGCTTGTTTAACTTTGAAAGTGCATAAACTCAATCTTAACTGTGTTGCAGATATGGTAAGTAATATTTTACCTTTTTAAGTGTGGTGTAAGGCATTGCTTAGCTGCCACTAATGTCTCTACATGTAGAATAACATTACAGAAGCTGGTGACTTCAAGCCATTTGTAGATATTGACCGTTAAAAATTGTTGAATAGCTAGTTGCAGCACAGCTAGTAAGTTTGGGAGAGAATGAGGTTTGCTTTTGCCGTTAATTCTGAGGTGCCGTAAGCATATGTGTCAAACTGTACAGGTTGTGTATAGATTAAGGGATTAATGGCTGGTTGCTCTTACCTACCACTTGGTTGTGAGTGTTCCCATTCTTATGGAATGCAGCTTTTGGACATTGAATTCATTGTGTTGGTTGGCCTGGTATTTAAGGGTGATAGGCTTTAGGCATTGGATGCTCAAAGTCCCAGTGAGCAGATGCTGTGTTTGAAATTTCTCCAAGCTTCCATCTCAGAAGATAGAACAGGCTATATAGTTGGAATGACTTCAGAAATGCCTTGAAGAAGATGGAACAAAGCTTCTCCGTTAGCAGACTGATAGGTGATGCTGATAATGTCTTTTGACGCCGTATGTGTTGGGACGTAGAGTGCACCACCATCTCCTGAAGGAAGGTCGATGAATCTTAACTTCCATTGTCACAGTTTATGCACTTAGCTTTTATGGCCAGGCGAGGTTTTGTTTGAGCAGCTACATCTGTATTCTGAGCCTTAGACCTTTATCATCTTCTTTGGCTTGCCAGTTTCCACAGCAATTTAAAATCCCCATTTAGCTCACAAGATAAGCATCGTTTTCCATTAGGAAAGGAGGAATTAAGTGGGAGGCTTCATTGGGTACAATCTTCAGTGATGGTGTTTTTTACATTTTCTTCACATGCTTGTGTAAGTTATTTTGATTCCATGTTTGGTTTGTACTTAACTGTCAGGATTGCAGTGAATTAGCCATAGCATCATGATGGGATGGTTAACTTTTAAGTGGTAGGGAGTAATAAATCTCTGAATTTATTTTCAGGAATTTGTAATACTAAGATCAGGCAGCATGCTGGGATCTCATTTAAGAGCTGTGCTTCTGGAGAAGCTGTGCATTACAACAGTTCTCAGTCCATTTACTGTCAATGTTTTTAAAGTCACTATGCCGACAGTAGATACTCATAAACGTGGAAGTTGTGTGCGGGCTGGGAGGAGAAGGAGGGAATGCTTTCGTTGGTCAGGATTCCCAGAAATGACTGAAAATGAAGCTGGTTTGTACAGGAAGAGGGTAGCCTTTTGAGTGGGGGTGAGTGTTTGAAAGCAGGACAGGTTAGCTGCAGCTTAACCTGTCTTGGGGTTTATAGACGCTGCCTGTTAGTTGGTCTTGGTGCAGTGGTAGTTTTCCTGGTAGTCTCAAGTTTGCAGCAGCACAGCCCAGGTATTTACCAATCCTAGTACCTGCTATTGAAGTTTGCTTCCCATGTGTTCAGCACAGTTGTGACAAAAGGCAGAGATCTGTGAGTTGAGAAAAGTTGTGGAAGAACTGCCTGTCAGGACACTTCAGTCATGAAACTAGTGTCTAAATTGAAAAGTATCTTTCTTGGTGGAATAGTTTTAAGTGTGTACAGAACTTGCAGAAGATTTGGGAGGGGAGTGAGTGATTTTGGCAGTTCAGCCTCTGCCCCCTTGAGTGGAGGAAGCATGTTTTCTTTGGGTGTTTGGAGTTGCAGGTTCCTCTCCCCTTGCTCTGGAAGGGGTTATACACACTTAAACCCATTAGCTGTAACTGGTTGTATACACCCCTGTTCTGAGGCTGTGCCTGGAAAGCAAAACCTTGCAGTGAGCTTGCCAGCTACAGGGAAGGTGTTTTCACTCTGTGACAGTTGAATTTTGTTTCATTCCATGATACTTTGAATTGTGGAGAACTGTTGTGAAATGTGCAAAGCTGTAGGTTTCCCATGTAACTGGATGCACCTGGAGCTGCTAGGATTCAGGAATCAATTCAAAGTCAGTTTTGCTGAAATTCAGTATTAATGTTGCCTGTCTTCCAGCCCTCTTCTGGTACAGAGGCTGCATTATTCCAGAGCTGGTGCACAGCCTGTCCCTATACAACATGTGAAAGGATAAAGTGCTTAGGAATTAGCACAGACTGTTACACTTCAGTGTAGTGCTTTGTCTCCATTCCTCGGAGCCCAGTTACAAGGTGGGGGCTGACCTTTCAGCTCCTAACCAGGGTTTACTGCCTTGGACTTTGCAGCTGGTTTCCTGCCAAAGACCCTGCCAAGTATCTCCTGTTGTCTCTTGGAGAAGAAGTAAGGAAGCCTTCTGAGCTGTCAGCTTCATCTGTTTTAGCCTATCACTGACACCAAGACCTGAGGCTCCCTGAGGGCTGTGCAGGCAGTGCTAATGCTGTGCTTGGCCAGGGAGGTCAGTGAAAAGGCAGAAAAGACTGGGGGGGAGGAGCCATGCCTGTGCAGGGGGGCTGCAGGCTGAGGACCCCAGGAGGAAGCAGTTGAAGTGTGTGTGCCTGAGCAGGGTGGAGGATGCGCAGACATCTTCAGCCCCATTCCTTGAGGGAGAAGGCAGGTAAGCAGCTGTAAGGGGATATACAAACAACTGCTTTTGTAATCTGGTGTGTGTATCAGATGGGGCAAACAGTCTTGAGGACAGCTAATCTGAGCCCCAGTGGCTTCAGCCTACTGAGCTGCTCCTGCTGCACCGGAGTTAGGTGGTGATGGAGAGACAGAGAAATCACTTCCTTTCCAGGATGTCCTGCCTGTGTTTCTGTGCTGTCATCTCTGTGCTTGACCATTGCTGTTTGCCCTTTGGGGATGCTCTTGGCAGCAGGCAAGGTAGCATGGCCAGAAGTGGGGAGCTCCTTGAGTTTTGGGGTTGGTGATTGTTTAATACTGCTGCATTCACAACTCAGCGCCTGGGAATCAGCTGCCTGGAACACACTCATTTTGGTGGCATTCTTCCAAGGGCAAGTTTAATGTACTCTGATAGCTCCTTTTTAAAGAAATGCGTAAAAACAGTCTGTGTTGGCACGGTGAGCAAGGCCAAAGCAAGATTCCATGGCAGTGGGAGCAGATGACAACAGCACCAACCTCTGGAAGCCAGAAGCTTTTAGGGATAAAAGGGAAATCTTGCTTACAAAAATAAAAGGGCTTGTTGGCATGATGGGAAGTAGAAATTCTAGAGGCAATCAGTTTTTCAGGTTAAAAGTGGCCTTGATGTTACCTGCAGGAAGCAGGGAGCAGCTCCTACCCATCCTTGTCCCCACCACATCAAGGAGTCTTCTCTTGGGAACACCTTCACTGGTAGAGCAGAGCTGGCAGCATTCCTTGTGAATTTTCATGCCACTGGAGGGACTAGAGTGATGGTGTCTGAAGAAGCAGGTCAGTGCCTGGACTCATGATTGCAGGGAGAAAGTAAGAGGGAGGACAGGTGGGAAGTGAGGAAAACCATGACTTGTCACTGCATGAATCTTCGGGAGCTGTGCTGAAGGGGAGAGGAAGGTGACTGTGTACAGCCCCAGTGCACAGCTCTGCTGAGGTTCAGCTCAGCTGCCCATGGGTATCTGGGACCAGTGCTGCCCTGGGCATCAGCCATGCGTCTGCCCTGGTGGCTCCATCCTTCTGTGGTTACAGGCTGTGGAGCCACAGACCCATCCAGCTCCTTTCCAGTGCCAGTCTGCTACCCTCCGTGTTTCCTGCTGGCTTGTGTTACAAATCTGCCTGATAAAAAAGGTCTGCCCCTGGATGGATTATTTTGTAAACACGTGCACACTTGCAAAGCAGCGGTGTGCTGCAGAAGTGGTTTAGCGGGAGCCAGGGCAACAGTTTGGAGAGACGGAAGCATCCACGCTGCTGCTGGCAGGTTTGAGGCTCTTAGTGGAGCATCAATCTTCTCTGAAAATTTCTTCCACTTTAAAAACCTGAAGAGCCTAATCCAGACCTCGAGGCCCTGTGGACCGCTCTGGTTTCAGGACTGGCTGTTGCTTGACCCAGAGTCTGGAATTCAACACTGGCTATGGAGGGATGTGGCCAGGTATGGGAGACAGAATAATCTGGAGTATAAGAATAAATCACCTCCTTTCAATCCTGACTCACATCCCCCGCTGACAGGGAGGATGCGAGGAGCCGCAGCCTGTTGCAGTGGCGAAGGTGCGCCCTCCTCAGCGCGCGAGACTGGTGCCGCCTCTGACAGGCGGGAGGCCTGACGCGGGCGAGGGCGGTGCGCGGCGGGGTGCCGCGGTGCCCGCCCCAAACCGGGGCGCAGGTCGCACGGCTGGATGGGGCTGTCCCCGCGCTGGGGGACAGGGGAGGTGTGGGGAGGAAGGGGGAGCGGTGCCCCCGGGTGGGCAGCGAGCGGGGCTACAGCTGGGGCGGGCTGCCGGGGGTGGGAAGTGCGGCGGAGGGCGGTACCGCCGAGGGGCGGCCCCGCGCCCGGCGCTGCCGCCGGAGCCTTTAAGAGCCGCCGGCGGCCGCTCGCGTTGGGAGCTGCCTTACGGGTTGAGCCGGCGGGGACCGAGTGGAACCGGGCCGAGCGAAGCCGCCGGGCCGCCCCTCCGATGCGCCTGCCGAGTATGTCCCAGCCCTTCCTACTGGCGCCTATCGCCGAGTGCGCGCCGGGGCTGCCCGGCCCCCAGGTCCGCCTGGCAGTACTGGGTGCCCGCGGCGTCGGCAAGAGCGGTGAGTGCCAGAGGGCTGCCCTTCCGTGCCCCCTCTCCCTTCCCATGCCCGCCTATCCGTCCCGCCTAACGCGGCCGCTCTGTGTTTCAGCGATGATCGTGCGGTTCCTGACGAAGCGGTTCATCGGGGATTACGAGCCCAACACAGGTGAGGCGGCGGCAGGCGGCGGGTGCGGGATCCCGGTGCCAAGGGTGGTGCCTGACGCTCTGTGTTCCTCAGGCAGCCTCTACTCCCGGCTCGTCCGTCTGGAGGGTGACCACGTTGCCGTGCAGATCCAGGACACGCCGGGGTGCATCCAGGTACGCGCTGCTTTTCTCTGCCACCTGAAGGCTCATCTTCTGAGTCCCAGTTTCCTCCAAGGCCAGGCTTGGTCTCCCAAAACACAGCTCAGGCTTCCCTTTGGGTCTGTTTAACGGTGCCGTCTATGATACAAGCTTTATGCTTTCGCTGCCTGATGCCAAATTTGTGCTGTCTGTTGTACCGCAGGTGCAGGAGGACTGTGTGCAGGTGCTGGACGCCCTGTCCCGGTGCGTGAAATGGGCAGAGGGCTTCCTCCTGGTCTACTCCATCACAGACTACAGCAGCTACCAGGTAGTCCGGCCCCTCTACCAGCACATACGCAAGGTCCACCCGGATGCCAGGACCCCCATCATTATTGTGGGGAACAAGGCTGACCTCCTCCATGCCCGGCAAGTGCAGGCAAAGGAGGGACTACAGCTGGCGAATGAACTGGGCAGCCTGTTCTTGGAGATCTCCACAAGTGATGACTCCCAGGGTGTTTGCGATGTGTTCCAGTACCTGTGCAAGGAGCTCAGCAAACTGCAGCATGCTGGCAGCACGGACAGGAGGCGGGCATCCATCATCCCTCGGCCCAAATCTCCCAACATGCAGGATCTAAAAAGACGTTTCAAACAGGCTTTATCTTCCAAAGTCAAATAAACCCCTGGGGTGAGATCCTGTGTGATCCAATAGACCTTATTTTTGTAAACTAGTTAATAAAAAATCTTTATTTTTATACTAACATCAGCAGTATGGAAGTAAGTGTGTCAAAGCTTGTGATTTCCTTGCCATTCTCTTTTGTTTGACTGGTTGGGTTATTTTTGCATTAAGAAAAAAAGCTGCAGAGCAACTAAATAGAGGTAGTTGGAAAAGGGGATTTTTGCCAGGAGGGTTTGATTCCATTTCTGTTTTGGGCTGGGGTTTGCTGTTTGACACTGCTTAAATGGGGGCCTCAGTTTCCTGTTTGCAAAATGGGAGGGATAATGATGTAACACTCAGCTGCCTTTATAGAATATTTGGAAGCCTTTGATGGGAAGTTCGATATGGAGAGGGGAAAAAAAAGCTCTATTAAACATGAAAACAAAACTGTCTGTAAGAGTTCTGATTATCACGGGATCGCTTTCCTCCCTCAAAACTGCTGTTTTGCCTGCACTCATAACCACCTGAATGATAATAAGCTGTTGGGAATGAGCTCCAGTTTCTGATGTGCTTTGGAGTAATCTATGCCACAGAATTAATCTCTTGAGCCGGCAGCATTTAACAGGAGGGTTGAGTTCCTCCTACAGATTACCAAGGGACAAAGTGCTGAGTAATCCTCAGCAAAGAAGTGTGTGGGATGGCTGTTGCTTTCTCTGGAGATGTGTGATAGGAAGGATATATGCATAGGCTCCCTTAACAGAAAATAGCAGAAAATAGCTACTTTTAAAAGGAATCGCATCCTGTGTTCCCCAGATCAATTTTGTAGCCACTAGAAACAGGTCAGATATTTTACCCTGATTTTACAGAAGCTCTAAACCATAGTAGCACGATTTCTATTAACTGCTGGATGTTTGAGCAGGGCATGTGGAGTTTGCACTTCAAATGTGCTTCTGAAGTATGTGCACAGTGTTGGCAGGAAAATAAAGCTGTGCTCCGTGCTGGGTAGAAAGTGCGGAAGCGGAATAATCTGTACTGGAGGAACCTCGCTGTTCCCATTCAAGCACAACTCCTGTAAGGTTTTACTTTGGTCTTAAGCTATGAGTTTAAAAAAGGTAATTTTCTTTCCTTTTGCTAGGAAAGGCAGGTAGCTGCTGTGTAAGTCCCTGTGCTGCAGGGATGCTACTGTGCCTTGCAGTTAGAGGGGTGTTTCTGATCCCTGGGGCTTGAAGCTTTCTGGAACAGATCCATTCTTGATCCGCAGATGAAAAGTCTCCCTGGTGGTGATAACTGAGGGAAGAGTGACCGAGCAAGTTAAAGGTGATGCTCTGCTAGGAAGCATCAGAGGCCCGTGTTAGTATTGGGTAGAGGTGCGGGATGCTAGCAGGACTTCTCCTCATCCAGGGCCATGTGCACAGCATCAGTTGGGCACAATACCTGTGTATCTCCTTTATGAAAGCCTTTTGCTGCCCTACTAAAGGGAATGGGAAATCTGAAGGGAGGCATTTCCAGACCTGCAGGAACTGAAACTGAGACCAAAACTTTTATTCATGGAAGTGCCAAAACATGGTGATGTCTGGGACAAAACAAAAGACTGCTTAAAACACATTTTAAATAATTCTTTGCTGTGAGAGTTGCTCTGCCAGGCCCAGGATTCTGGGCAGGGAGGGGGGATTTATGGGAATGAGCACAAACTTGAACTCACCACACTGGTCATAAATTCACAGGGTAATCTGAAAAAAAGGTGAAAAATCACAAGTGGGATATTTATGCAGCGTTTCACTGTCCTCAAATCATGGATAACAAGAGAAATTGCTGCTGTGATAGGGTTTTGGTTGTTTTTTAAACTGTAGCCTTTGGAAATAATAAATCTCAATTCCTTACTCATGTATTCAGTACAGAGTTTCACCGAGCAAGTTACTAAAGGTATCTAGGTCATACATGGGCACAGAATATGCTAAAAGGACAGGTACTGTACGCTGGACCTGTCTGCATCTCACCATGGTCCTTAAAGACGGTGAAAGGCAGCATAAGGCACCAACCTCTGGCAAAGCAGGAGGTCAGGGCCCTGCTATGGTAGAGGGGAAGAGGTAGAGCAGGGGCAAGAGGGTAAATACAATCATTTGCCCCATCTCTGCTATGGGAAGAACCTAAAGAGATGCCCCTCGTTATGTAGGCACCCACATTTAGCTGGAGGTACAAACCCTCCCATCCCCTCCCACACTTCCCATGCTGTTGGGCTGGTTCAGCTACATGTGGGAGCAGGATGAGGCCTCTTGAGGGTGCAATGAGGAATCTTGCTGTCTAAAGCACGCCCATGGCAGGGAGGGAGAGTTGCTCTGACCTGCTTCCAGTCTAAGGCAGCAGCTGAGCTGGGTCATTCTGGGTAACACTTTGGGTACAGGTACATAAATCTAAGCTGTCTGTTAGAATTTGACCCAGTTGCACAGACTTACCTTACCCAGAAGTTTTCAGCCCATAAAACCCAGAGCTGATGGGCAAAGCACAGAAGAAGCCTGCTGGCTCCCTGCTCATTTTGCCCAAGCACCTTCTTCAGTCCTGGACCAGCAAAGAGAGAGAAGCATACCAAGGCAGGAAGGGAAAAGCATCTCTCCAGTGCTAGCAGAGAAGCTCCAAAGCCTTGTTTCTGTTGGGCCATGGCCACTCTTACCCTCCCTGTTGTATTCTTGCCATCACCACTCTGTAAGTCCTTCACCCAAAGGCAAGGGTGGCTTCAGGAAGATAATTGGAGCATGGCCTGGGTTTTCTCCTTCATCAGAGGAAAATACGTGTCTGCCTTCTTCCTCCCACCACCTCTGCTGTGAATCAGAATGGCAGCAATTTCTCCTGACAAGATGGGTGAGTGGGTTCTCAGAAACAGGGACATGTGTGGCATCACGCACTATTGTGGCTGCTCCTCCATCAGCAGCTCCCCCCTGTTGGGCGATTTTGTCTAGCTATCTCTGCTGAGATCATCCAGTAGTGCTTTAAGACTCCATGAATTTAAAGTAGCAGCTGCCATCAGCTTGTTCTGCTCTTCACTTCAGGAGCAGCAGATCCCTAGACAGAGGTAGGGATGTTTTCTTCAAAAGGCATTTCAGATGTCTTGCTTTCTGCCCTGCTCAAGCAGCCTGGACCTAGGCTGCTTCCTCACTGCCTCTTGGCCTGGACTTGGCTATCTGCATGTGTGTTGGTCACTGATGCAGGTCCATACTGTATTTGTGTGGCTTGTTTGGATGAAGGACCTTGGATGAAACAGACCATGAACAAGGAGGACTGCATTCACACCATGGGCAAGAGCGTGGTTCCAGCTTCAGACAGGGAACAAAAGGGGTGGAGGCTTGGATGGACAGACAACTAGAAACAAATCTTCATCTCATGCCTGGACCTTCTATAAAGCAATTTTAGTCTTGGCAGACTTGAATAGCTTTTGGTGAAGCTACTGTGTATTTAGGAAGGTTTGGATAGGCCCAGAATAACTCCTTCAGGGAAAGCTGACCACCTGCAGCAGCTGTTGCACTTGGTGCATGACCACTGGTCATTCACACTGGTAAGACAGCAGGATCTCTTCAGTTGCTCCTGAAGTTAGGATCCAAAGCCAGTTGTCCTTCTAGGAGCAGTATCTCCAGGGATGATGCTGTCTCTGCATCACATGCAATCCTTCAATGAGCTGTCTTCCTGAGGAACCTTCAGAGTGATGCCCCTGAAAACCTTATTGTGAGTTAGAGCTTGGCTCACTAAACAGTATCTCAGCTTGGATGCTGGGTAATGAGTGACAATTCGGGTGTTCAGCAAAACCCCACTGATTCTCAAACTTCTCTTCCATCACCCCCCTCTTTCCACCTGTCTGAAAAGAAGGAGAAAGCAATGCCTTTTTATTGTAAATGCTTCTGAGATAGTTGGGTTATGAAGTTTTCCTGCTACATTCATTGCTGATTCTCCTGACGGAAAGAAGAATAAATACGTATTGTGACTTACTATGCCTGATTATGTATACCATTGGATATAACCAGTTCTATGCTATCTTCCCACACTACCAAAAGAAAAATTAGGGTATAGAAAATGAGCATCCATTTCACTGGCCTCTGATACTTGATTTACAACTGAAAAGCTGTGTAGTAAAGTTTGCATACAGATTACAGAGCTAAGGATTGTAGATGTTACAGCTGCCATTTTCAAAAATGCACTTGGTTGTGGCTATCCATGTTTTCCTTTCTTGCCTTAAAACAACCGCCTACAGGAGAAATCCTCACTCAGAGGCCCTCATGAGGTGAACTGCTCTGTCTAGGGGGCTGTGTTTGCCCCATGCCTCGTCCTTCGGGCTTTCCTGGATAAGTGCTGGGGCAAAGCATCTGCCCTTGTGCCCGGTCTTGCGGGTCACGGTTCAGCAGACTGTATTTTGCTCTTGATCTGTGCACAACATCGCTATTAAAATGTATCTGTCCAGGAAATTGCGCAAGTGTATTTGTCAACCTGCGTTACTGGGAAGCAGTAATTAATTCTTAAAGCTGGGATATTTTTCTTCTAAGGTATTTGGCTCTGTCCCCATCACTAAAAACACCCTCTCCTCAGGTTTCAAATGGGCCTTGTAAACATTTCATAGTAATTCCCCCCCTTGGGATGGTAAGCCAATATCAGCAAATATTGTTTCTGGGAGCAGCTCTGGAAAGAGGGGACTGAACCCCCCTGGCTGGGGCAGTGAGGTGAATCACATACTCAGGTCCTGCAGCTGATACTTCCTTCCCTCCTGCAAACAAACCCCAGTGCAGGCAAAGTGATGCGCCTGTTGTCTGGGGCTCACAGCCTGACCTTCCCAGGACTCTTTAAGAACACAACCATCCTCAGCAAGCCAGCCTCCCACTGCTGCAGTTTCTTTTGATATTAAGAAGTCTAAAGGTCTCTTTAACCCTTGGAGACAGAACTGGCAGAACCCCAAGGAGTGCAGACATCATGGAGAAACCAGTGACAGCAGCGTGGTGTTGGCAGCCTGTTAGGATCTGTAGCAGCTAAAGAGGTGTAACCTACCTGCAATGCAACAGCAGTCAGTAAATATGGATGCCATTAGGCTGATTTGGGTGAAAATTAATGGGTTGCACTGAGCTGCTGGGTAGGAAAAGGCCTGGCTATCACCTACCATGCCCAGCACCAGGGAGGGTCAGCTGCCCCCAGGGGTTAGCCTTGGATCCTGCCTAGTCCCCTCACTAGAACTGAGACATCTCAGCTGCCTCTGAGCAAAGCATCCTCTACAGCACATGAGGGGCATGAGGCACATCAACCATTTTGCTCCTGCACAGGGAAGAACCACCCTGCATGAAGCCCCCATGGCAGGCAGCCCCCCCTGGTATACGCGTTGGGAAAAAGCTGACCCAGGCTTTAAATATGAAGTAACCACTCCATCAGTACAGCCAGGGGGGATATTTGTGGATTTTATATCCGAACTAAGGGGTTTTTACCTTTCTTTCACCCCTTCATGTCTCAGACAACATATAGAGGCTAAACCGGAGAACTTTGAGTTTATTGCATTCCTCAAGGTGTGCAGTATCCCATTTGAGTGGCAATGTCCCTGCAGATTAAGGGTGCTTAAAACACAGCATTGGTTAAGAGGGAATTTTCCATCTGTCCAAGTGCTGCCTGTTAAAAGACCTCCTAATGGACCATTTTGTGGCTGTTGCACAACAAGGCTTTGTCTGTTATTTACAGTGTGCAGATGAGCTACATCACCTGCTCTGTAATAGGGGCTCCTCATCCCTTGACACCCACAGTGGAGAAAGAAGCTGTATCATGTTAAGGAGACCCTCAAAAGAGCACTGGTGCTTCTGGACTGAGCACAAGCAGGTGGGTTTGATTCCATTTTCCTTTCAACAGCAAGTGATTTGCTATTGAAAATGTATATAGAATGTAATATCTGAAGGTTTATATAGTTTTCAGGCACATAGCAAATGGATGCAGATGGAGCATGATTTCTGGACTGTCCTGGGTTCAGCAGTAGCAGTCATTTTTCTCCTTCTTAGTAGCTGGTGCAGTGCTGTGGTTTTGACTTTC
>WYDI02025443.1:58003-78311 GCA_009867235.2 Psittacus erithacus | reverse complement strand
CAGGCAGGATTTCCCCATAGTGAAGCCATGCTGGCTGTCACCAAGCACCTTGTTGTTTTTCATGTACCTTAGCATGCCTTCCGGGAGAATCTGCTCCAAGAGTTTTCCAGGCACAGAGGTGAGACTGGCTGGTCTGTAATTCCCCGTGTCATCCATTTTCCCCTTCTTGAAAATGGGGTTATATTTCCCTTTTTCCAGTCATTGGGAACTTCACCTCACTGCCATGATTAATGGTGTTAGTTTTCAACCAGCATCTCCTTGCTGCTTTTGGGTTTGTCTTGGTTTTTTAGTAGAAAGTGTTTCTCTGGTATTTGGCCTAAATTTTTAGTACACGGTTGAAATACCCCTTCTATTTCTTTTGCATACTCTCCAGTCTATTTTATGTCTACAGTACCATACTATCAAAATGAAGAGTTTTTTTACATGCAGTATTATTAATGACATAATATTTTTCCATGAAAATGTAGAATTATTCACTGCTACTTTATACGTACTAAATCTGTTAACAGTTAAAATACTGTTTATGAGGCTTTTTTTTTCGTATGTTTGTGAGGTTACAAGTGCATTAAAAAAGGCAGTAAGTTTGCTTTCCGTTAACAAGCTTAGTATTTACTGTTGCCAGATGCAAATATACTGGCAATTGATGTATTGAAGAGAAATACTTTAGTATTGAGCACGCTGCAGAAAAGATTGCCATAGATTATACTTTTTTGTAATGTTCTGTGCAATTGCAGTATCAAAAATTTAGGAATGCAAGTTATTTTCATGTTTAAGATTTCAGGATTATTGTAGAAACCTATTATTTTTGCATAATTTTGTCATTAGTTTTGATTCTTGAGAAATGTACATACATATATATGAATATATATGTGTGTATTCAAATATATATGCACACATATATATATGTGTTGAATGCATCAGAAGGAGCCCACTCTGCCAGCCCTTATCACTACATATTCTTTATAAAAGGATTTCTCAATGTGATAATTGGAGTGGACCTGCTGTACTTCAGGGGTGCAAAATGTTAAGTGTATTTGGTTTTTCATTTTTCTGATGAGTGGTGTTCCAAGTATAGCGTGTGAAAATAACTGTTCTTTTAGTGGAGTACTTGCCAATGCTAATGTGCCTGGGAGTGTATGTGTATTTTTGGAACTTTTATGTTTAATATTATCTTTTTACCTGAGTCGTTACTGAACAGAAACACAGAATTACTCATTCAGTGTATTTCCACTTCATGTTACTGTCAATGCTGGGATTATTTCTGCATACAGCACCTTGCTAATTTGGATTTAGAATGTTTATATGTTTTCCATAAATGCTCTTCTTTTATTTTAAAGATGACACATGTTGATGCCACCATTTTGTGATCCTCGTAGCAGAAGATAGTCCTACTGAGAAAATGAGCACTTTGATCATTCAGTCTTTGAACTTTAACCTTTGACTGGAAGTGACCTATAGGCAATGAAGACTACTTCCTTTGACTGCATTTTTACTAGTGTGCATTCTGGGCGCATGTTGATCGCTGGTTCAGTCCATGCAACTGACATGCTTTTATTAGTCATACAGTATTAATGCAGGTGTCCAGAAATGTCAGAATAATTCCATTATTTTTATTTTAAGCTTTTGGAGGGATTCCAGGTCTTCATGTATTGTGCAATAACACTGAGCTCCTTGGCGGTTTTGGTGCATCCGTTGCCGGCAATGGACATTGTACCAGGGAAAGGTTTTGCTCCTGCCACAAAAAAGATCGTTTATGAAAGTTTCAGATATATTTGGATTATAAGCAAGGGATTGACCATTACCTTAAAAGCTACCCCATTCTTTGATATTTGGATTCTATGCACTGTGACTACAAAACTAGCAGCATGAGTTGCCATGCTTAGCTGAAGGACTGTAATAAGATCATTGCATATTTATTAAATTCTTATCTGCTGTCAAATTGTTTTGACATGGAAGGCTTTTCAAGTGACATTGGCAGAGAGGTACAATGTTATCCCTATGGTGAAATAAAACTACTTTTTGTATATAGTTATTCATATCTCTGAAGCAAAGGTATGAGTAATTTAGGGTATGAGTGATTTAATCAAGAATTTATTTTGGAGATAGGAGAGGATGGCAGTGATATAACTGAACTTGCTGCAGTCCGTAATTGGGCTTGTAATTTGTACTTTAGAGCTTTTTCCAAATAGATTGCACACTGTTATTTCCTGCTAGCCATCAGCATGAGCCCTACTGCCTACACCAATATTTCATTTATTTATGTGTTTGAAAGCAATCCATATAACATTTTTTTGTTTGCATTCACTGTTTCTTTTGTGTTGTATGTCATGTTTGAATGTTACAAAACAATATTTTGATTGAAAAGCGTTGTCAGAAGATATTTTCATGTAAATTATTTCTTTATCTTGTAAGCATCATCCTGTCTTTTAATTCTGTACTATAAAAAGAAAAAAAAATACATTTTTGACAGAGGCTTAATGTTTTGACAAAAAAGTGTGGACCTTCTTATTTAAGTTTAGACTAAAGTATATTTTCTTATCTTGCTTGTCCCACGCATCCATGCCAATTTTTTTTCCAGGCTTTTACTTCACCAAAAAAGGGGAAAAAGCCTAAAATCAGACATTTTTCTATGGGACAACATTTATTGAAATGATAGTTCTCACCACTCTGTAATATTTTGATACTGCCATTGGTTGTCTTTTTAGGAAGCACTTTTATAAACTTAATACCTTTACACATATGCAAAATTTCTATAACTTTTTTTTACTGTTGCCTTATTATTGCACTCAAAAAAGAAATAAAATCAAGTGATTAATGCATGAATGTCTACAAATAAAAGCCAAAACCCCCCCCGTAAAGCCTAAACCCAACCCAGACTGAGTAACTACAATAGCAAACAGAAAATTGGCTGAAAAGACTCTTTTTTTTTTTTTTTCCTACTGCTCTGTGATAACTGTCAAGTTTTATAGCCTTGTGCATACTTCTCTGTTACCTAATATTTAAAACATATTAAAGTATAGATGCTTAACTCAGGGTGGATAGAGTTCAGATGGTTTTGCTTCAGAGAAGTATTTTGTACAGCAACTGAATTATGGATATTGGTAGTGAAGTAAGGCTACAGTATACTTCAGGAACTGCTATTTTTTCTACAGTACTGAAAATATCTCTTGGCCTTTGGAACTCAATGCTAAAATCTAGCTTTGGATATGAATTTGATGTGTGTATATATTTTCACAATGAGCCTTTAAGACATAGAATTCAATTTCTTTTAAGAGCCAAAAATAATAATTTTAAGCAAATGAAATAGTACTGCTCCTGACTCTGTTTAGCAAAATTTTATTGCTGTGCATTGATCAAACTGGTTATTCTTGGGAATGGTTTTGTATGAAAGAGCAGCAATCTGATAGTTAATCTGTATATTCATGTTAGCTGCTCTGTATTGACTGAAGTGATTGATGCATCTTTTTGAAATTCATGTATGAATGGTTCACATAATGGATCCTATCAAACAGTCCACAGGAAAGAGACCTTATCGTGACACAAGGTAATGTCTCTGAAGACACGGTTCAAGTACATCTCGGATTCATGTATGTTTTCATATGGTGGCTTACCATGCTACAATACATGGTTTCTAGAGAAACTTTATGACATACTGTATGTATTTTGTTGAAGATGGGTGTTGTAGTGCAAAGCATTATTTTATTGACCTATGCTATCACATGGACTACAGTGAAGTTAAATAATCAAATTTGTGCTGCTCTTTAATCTCCCCTATAATATACTTAAATTAAAAAAAAAAATTAAAAAAAAATGCAGGGTAGCTTAGAAGAGAATGTACCTCAGGTCTTTTAGTTTACAGTTCAAATGTCTCCACTGGTTCTCTTGCAGATCTGTGGGTAAGTTCACCTATATACAGAGGGCCAAGACAAAGCCTGTGTACCACTCAAGCCCTCTAAATAATGCAACTATGCTGACAATGCTATGATGTCCTGAAATAGGGCTTGAATTAGATGAAGGTGGTGCCATCCTTTCTGTAGGGTGACCCTGTGTATGTAACTTTCTTTCACTTGGAATTTCTCACATGAAATGGTTACAGAATTAGCTTGAAACGATCTTGCTTTTTTTTTTGTGTCAATGTTCATGTTGTTAAACACTTTGTTTTGTGTTTAGTGTCTTTATACTATAACACAATAAATTCTTGTTTTAAAATAGTTTGCTACCCTTGAATGGTAATATGCGTGGACCATTTCATGGTGGAGGGCTGAAGCACTGTTCGTTACATTCAGTTACTCTTGCGACAGAGCTGTCAATAATTCAGAAATGCTATGCTGACTGTCAAGGGAAGAATTATGATAATAGTACATGTTTTCTCTTTTCTCCCGAGGGTATCTGTTGTAACAGCTGAAGGAAATAGTCTCTTAAAACAAACAAACAAAAAAATAGTAGTGCTTCCATTTCTCATATATGATCAGCTGGTTCCTTATCATGGTTCTTTGCTGCTTGACGAACACTTCAAATACTGAATGGGGAGTTTCAGAAGCAAGATTCTTGTTTGCTTGCAGTGGTGGGAAGAAAGTTTCTATTACATCATTAGCATTTGTCAAGACTGTTAAACGCAACTTCTGCTGCCTCGTATCAATAATTGCTTCCAGTTTTGTGCTGTGTTTTATTCCAGAGATGATGGCTTCCGATTTGTAAAAAGTAAGGCACTTCTTCATACCTAAACCCCCTATTTTTGTTGAAAACTAAGGTTTTTTTAAATTCACTTATGATATGAATACTGTTCTGGATGCTTTACTATTATTACTTTATTTGAAATGCTGCTGAAATCTAGTTCACATCTCAGGTTTTAAAGGTACGGTCTGAGGAGACCATAAAATTCCCATGTCAGTAATTAAGGTTTAGAGCAGAGATTAAACAAATGCCTGTCAGGAAAGGTTTAAGTACAACTGACAGCAAGACTTTCCTGTCTTGTTCTTGGCGGGTTTTTTTTTGTATATGTAAATATTCATTGAAATGAATGATGTTTAAAAGCAGGGGGTGAAGGGGGAAACCACTGTTGCACTCATGTTTCTTAGAAGATGTCCTGTGGATATTAAAAGCTTTGCAGCAGTGCAGCTATATAATTCTTCTAGCTTTCTGGAGAAAAGCAGTATAGTTTTTGCCTCCTCTGGTAAAGCATTATATTGTGCTTGCACACTCACAAATACCGATCATTCTAAAAAATAATACATTTGAACGAGCTTGCATTTCAATTACTTTTAATCCAAATTACTTAATCCATTTTGGAGTTGCTCTCCTAATCAGTGGTACACGAAGAGTTGAATGTTGAACTGGCTAAGGGGAAATAAGCTGCCATAGTGAGACTCAATCTTCAACTGCAGCTACAGAGCAGGGTGGGAAAGGAGACTTGGAATTTGGCTTGCATGGTAGGTGCTTGTTGGTCTATAGTTTCCAGAACTTCTATGAACTGTCCAAACTTCCCAATTTTAAATCAAGCTTTAAAATACCTTCATAAAATTGTAAGAGTGAGCCTTCTTTTCATATATTAAAATATACTTAAGAAACACAAATTTGAAAATACTTAGCTGCTGCTTTTATTTTGGTTTACTGATAATAGCAACACAGGATAATCTGTTCAGTTGCCCTATTTTTTCTCCTCCAGATTTTAAGTACTTTTATAAGTAGTGTTCTAGGGGTTTTAAACAGTTGATTCAACTTAAGTTTGTTCTCTCTGGGGCTACTTAAAATTGAGGTTGGTTTGTTTGATTTTTTGGTTTTGTTTTGTTTTTAATGACAAAGCAAGAGCATTTTCAGTAACTTTGTAGTTCCAAAGTAGCTGCTGTCATGCAGTGGCTTCCTTAGAAACTTCTGTGGGTTTCATTCGCTTAATTATTTTGTATTTGAAAAACACTAAATGCAAAATCAGTTGATCATGCAGTGATTGATATCAGTGTAGAGATCAGATTTATGAGCCTCTGTCTGCAGTCTTTTTGGTATGATACTCCATAGTAGGTCTTAAGGTG
Organism: Psittacus erithacus; assembly: GCA_009867235.2. Taxonomy (NCBI): domain Eukaryota; kingdom Metazoa; phylum Chordata; class Aves; order Psittaciformes; family Psittacidae; genus Psittacus; species Psittacus erithacus. The sequence continues at coordinate 72,285 of WYDI02025443.1, read as the reverse complement.
TGTGTAAGTGATAGTAGGTTAGATAGTGTTGAACCCCTTCAGTTTATATACATGTTCTCTGCAAGTAACTTCGTCTTTTGAAGTGTCATTTTTCTTCAGACTTCTGCTGGTGAAAGAGCTGTTTATGAGAGAGACTGCTTTTCTGGAATAGGAACCTAGCGAAGAACTGGAAACCATAATGGTACCCTCTAAGAAAAATATTACAATCTGGAATCCTGTAATGCTGACCACATTTTCTTCCCTCATGCTGGTCTGGCTTTTGATATTTAAAATTTCCACAATAAGACCATAAAACTTCTGTCTTGTCTTCAGCAGTTGGGGACCTATTCTTTTGGAACTCTTTGGAGTGCTTTTTGCCAAGTAGGTCAGGATTAAATCTGTTCTGATGAACATTCTGTGCCCTTTCTCTTCCCAGGACTACTATATCATATGGGTGGTGCTAATGCACTTCTCTGTGGCATTTTATCTAGACATATAAAATCAAGCAAGGTTTCTGCTGTTCAGTGTCTTTTCTTAGTGTGCTGCCACTGAAAAGGAGGAATTTGTACTCCTCCTCCTTCCTTTCCAGTCTTATGATTCACATTCTTACCTCGCTTTCTAGCTTGGTTGTCCCAGCCTGCACTGAGATGATTCACCATGCTAGACCAGTAGAGAACTGACTTGAGATGAAGAAGTGAAAATCTTCTTAATTAGCATATTGAATCAGTTTGCTGCATAATTGTTTCAGAGCTAATGCAAGAAATGGGAAGGAGTTTTTTGTGCAGCTGGGGTTTGGGAGGTGGTGGCTGGAAACCTGTTTTGCATCTTTAGACTTTTCTGCATAATATGAAGTACTAGAAGTCTTGTTTTATGCAGAAGCTGAGTTACATGCTGTAAGAGGCCTGAACTGGGGGTTTGGATTGCCTATGCCGATCTGTTGGCAGAGGATTCTTCTTTCTGTTGTTACAAAGCCTTTGATCTTTTGCCTTGAGTGTCTGTGCCTGGGATTTTTTTGAGTTGTGGGTTTTTTGTGGGATTTTTTTTTTGTTTTGTTTTTATTTTTGTTTTAAATAGCAAGCAGCCAGCATTGCTTTGGTGGATGTTGTCGGTTAAGTTTTTATCAGACCAGCATTGTCAAACCTTCATCAAATACAGAGTTACAGATTCAGTGAAGCTGATTCATATTCAGAAAATAGCCAGTTATTTTCCTAAAGAAAGGCAACCAGATGTTCTTGAGATTGGATAGAAAGCCATATGTGGTATAGTCATCTAATACAGAGAACACTTGTGACAAGTCTTGGATACAGACCTCATTTATCTATTGTATGCTTAAAGAACAGGACTCCTGCACTATGATAGAAGGTTTTCAAGACAAATCCACACTGTTCCTTGTCTCACCCCTTATTCTGAAGGTCTTGTTCAAAAGATGGAGGAAACTGTTCTAATCTCTATTTGTTACTTGTATTGGGTCAGTAAAGAGTGTGTGACGTCATTCTCACCAGTGATGAAGGGTGACTAGCTCTTGACTATCTTTCTTATTCTCTAAATTGTCCATAAATCTATAGAAAACATTGGTAGCTATCTTTGCATGCACAAAATCCTCCGCCAAAAAAAACCCAAAAACATCTTTATTGGGTTTAACCAATTTGTTGAAGATTAGTACTCTGAAAGCAGCAGTATAGGAAATATACAACACTAAGTAAACAAGTTACAAAGACTGATAAGGCATCAAGTCTCCAGATGATTTAGAGTATATTGAGCCTGAAGTCTTGATATGCATAAGGATTTGAGTTTACAGGGGGGAAAAGAAATTTGGAGGACATCACCTTGCACTGATGTGTTTTATATCACAGTTTTGAACTATAACTTTTTAAGCCTTTTACATATCTATGTGTTATCATATGCCCCAGGGAGTAACTTCAGTCTTAAACCTCATGCTGGAGTAACAGACTTTGGCTTCCTTAAACAAGTAACAGTCCAGACAGTCCTGTGTTGGGAATGATCTTCCAAATGCTCCTGCAGATTTTGTTGACTAACACAATAAGGATGCTGTATGGAGATAAAAAGTGCTCACAAGGACGGGTGGGAGGGAGAAACGAAAGGGGGAACAACCAGTACTTGAAGGTTAATTTTGATAGATTTCTGAACATGTAGCTGGTCATGTGGAGTGGCTTTGGGTTTTTTGTGTGTTGTGGCAGTTCTTTTTTTAGGAGGACATCAGTAATTGCACCAAGCTGTAATTCTTCTTATGACGTTCTTTAAAAGTGGAAGAGGGCAAATGCAATACAACTATGGTCATGATCCAGCAGAATGATCAAGGTCCTGTATAAAAACCATTATCAAAGTTTGTTGGGATAAGCTGTAGTAAGAAAAACTGCTGGTCTGATCAAACTTTACAACTTGGAGAATAGGTAGCCTCTCCATGAACTGAGGTAATAGGTTTCTTTTGGCTTTGCAGTAATTTTTCAGAAACTCTGGTAAACTCTGAGCAAAGTAGACTGTGCTGTGTTTGATGAGGTTCTGCAGTCTTGCAGGTGAAAAATAGACTTGGTGTGGTACTTTGTTACATGTTTTCTTTAGTTCTGAAAGTTACTTCTGTTAGCTTCCTTCCTTGTTTTAGTCCGTAGGAACAGACTAAATCATATCTGGATGTTACTCACATCTTCCTGGTGTATGAGGTACTATGAGGAAATGCTGAATAGAAAAGCTTGTGATTCTTTTCCATAGAAACTTCTTAGAGCTTCTGTTAAAGTTATCTAAATGTCATCTGCTTCTATACTTTCCCATCAGCTACTTTGTAATGTTGGGGTTTTTTTTTGACGCTCGTTTCTGTGCAACACTTTTTGAAAGTGAACGTTATAAAGCCTTACCATTTGGATAATGATAGGAATTGTCATTTCATCTGGAAGACAAGTTTCATTATGTCTGGAGCATCCCTGCACCTCATGTTTAATGTCTCAGGATTGTCTTTGGAGTAAACCAAAGATCTAATTGGAAAATTTGTGGTGATCTCTGCATAAGCCAATTCCTACTGTTTTGTGGATAGATGGCTGCTTTGGGATGCATGGAAAGCCATTAATGCACCTGGCTTTATTTTGAGTTGAGGGTCCTATCACTGTCAGAAGTTTGTCACAAGGTAAAGTATTTAATTCATTCTTTTTTATATCTACAAAGTAGTATTGCAGGATTTGGTCTCCAGAAAGAAGTCCTGCTGCATAAATTTAGTGCAGCTGGTTTTGCCAGATTACTTACATGACAATATTTATGCTTTATTACTAGCAGTCATTTATAATTTTACTAGCAGTCCCCAAAAAAACTTTACTAAGGTTTGGGGACTCACTTAATTTTGACAGGAGTATGAAATTATCAGAAGCCAAACAGCTTTAACTAACTTCCTCTAACATAAATATGATCTGTGTCTTTTTCAGAGTACATTGTTATACTATTAATCCACTCTTGTCCTGTGAAAATGTTACAGTGCTGTTGCTGTAACATGTATAATATACAGCAAACTTCTTGCAGAGTAAACTCACTTAGAAATGGCTACTTTGTAGGTGAAGTGGAGTAGTTAAATTGCTTTTGATGTAGGTGTGAAATGTGTAAATTCTGTGTTTTCAACTGATGTCATACCTAGTGTTTGCTCAGTAGCACTTCACCTTTTGAAGCTGCATGTTGCTGCTGTCCCTAGAAATAGCACAGATTTAGTTGCTGTGAGAGCCATGACTTAAAAATTTGGGCAAACAGACTGAAGCGGATATATGCTAGCAAGAGATAATGCTAATGGCAAATTGGAGGCACTGGTAACCCTCTGGAAGCGAAAATCATTGGAACGACAATGCTGCTGGTTGCTCTTGCTTTTAGCAGTTTCATTCATGAGATTCTATACTTCCAAGCACGTGTAGGCAATGCTTTAGTGTTGTTCCTATTGACTATGGTAAGCCCTGTCTGTGTTTTACTGATTCATGTTTACAATACTAGTAACTTCTGAAGCTTTTTCTCTCTTTTTTTTTTTTTTTTTGTTTTGTTTTGTTTTTTGGCTTGGTATGGGAGGGAAACCCACTTTCTCTGTGAAGAGTGTGTATGTTCTGTGTGCATAATGCTGTGCATAGAGAATTTCTTTTCTGCTTGCTGTTTGACTTTATAGATGTCCAAGATTTCTCTTGGAACAAGAACTTAATAATTTAAAAACTTACTAATTTAATATAGGTTTAATTTCCTGTATAATTTTATATTCTTGCCCAATTGCCTTAAGTCATTATTTTAACTTCTACAAAATAGCAGAAATAAATCCTTTTCAACTTGTGGTAGAGATTTTTCCATTGAAATAAAAGGAGTCCTGTCATAAAAGGAGTATTTTAAGAAGGGTTAGACTTAGTTTGCCTTAAGTACCTTTGTGTGGTAGTTAAGGAATATAAGCTTGTTACTGAAAGACAACATGTTTTGTAGCAGTATAACTTACATAGCTGGGTGAAAAAGCAAACAAACTATGCAGAATGGAAAGCACCTTTCTGCTGATTCAGTTCTCTGCAAATCAGTTGTGTCCTTTTACATCTGCTTAGCTGTACCTGATAAATTTGATGCCGGTAGAAGAACATGTTTGGCAGTGAGTGAAATATTTAGTTTTCATGTCCAACACTGACCTTAACTTACTTTAAGATTTAGAAGGCCTGATCCCTGCTTTCTTTGTGACTTAGTCTGTTACAGTCTGCCACTGGTAAAGTTGTTGGTAGGTATGATTAGGTACAGTCTCTCACTAGCACAACTGTGCCAATAGGTGTACCTACTCTTGACACTGATGTACAGACAGACTGGTGCAGTTACTGGTTGTTTTTGAGGTGTGGTACTGTAATCTGTGCCTGCAGTGAGAAGCACTAATGAGAATCAAAAGCACTTCAGGATGGGTGTAATGCTCATACACTGCTGTCAATGAAAACAGCATCATGTCTGCACTTGTTTGAAAGCCTTTTTATGTAGTCAGAATGCTATCAGTAAAGCAAATCCCTAACAAACAAACAATCAAAAACCAAAAAACAACTGAGGGTTGCAAACAGGAATTTAATCTTACAGAATCTATTGCTTCTTTGGCCTGTAATTACACTTTGGCTTTCCTATACCTGTCTCCTGAGCAAAACCCAGTGGTGCAGAAGTGGGCCATTCCTAAATATCTGACTGTGCACTTTGCAATGGAAAACCGATACGCTATGGTCTTCAGGTTGCTAGTTCTGGCAGTATTCTCATGAATTCATCAAACTGCAGTTACGTTTGTCCTCATTGCCTGTAGTCATGAGATTTGAAGCCCTCATTGACCTGAATTAGCTGGGTTTTCTTCAAAAATTCCATTATCTGTGTTTTATAGGAGTAATCCAAACCTAGTTTTCTAAATCTGGAAACATAGGAAATAAGAAAAGTTTCCTGTGTTCTACATAGATAATGAACTTGTGTGTGCTAACTGCGTAACACACAAGTTTATGCAGTTACTAGGCATACTAACTAGATAAGCACAAATGTGCATTATCACATCTTCTGTAGTTGTAAGAAGCCAGCCAGGATGACTGTACAGAAAGTTCTTAGTTCCTTGTGTTGAAAATTAAATAGAAAATTATGGAAATGGCTGGCACAAAACCAGTCATGTTGTTATAACCCCAAACAAATTAAATGTACAAATTAAAACTAGAGACTTAGGGCTAGCTTTTGTGCGGTTTTGCATAAGTGAACTGAGATAATGAATAATGTGAAGTTTTCTGAATGTGTAATGCAGCTCCTAACATTTACTGTAAAATAATTTACCAGTATAATTTTTAAATTTCACTAGCATTATTCAAAGAATAAATAAATTACATTTAGGCAAGGCTTTACTATTTCCAGCACTGATGTGTGAAAGCAGTGAGAGCCAATAATTACAGAGAAATACAATTCTATCTGCAAAACGATCTGAATTTGGGTCAGTGGGCCAACAAATGAAAAAATTGCTCTGATACCTTGATGGTAAGAGACTTAGATGTAAGCTGGTAGTTGCAAACTCAGCACATTGTTTGGCTGGACTCACTTTGGTGCGTTCTAAAAAAAATATAATTGCTAAAGGAGATGAGGGCCTAGAAGTTGCACAATGTCCGTACAACAACAGTAATTTGAAGTGATGGGAAAAGTTGAATATATGCTGACAAGTGCAAGTTCTAGTTCACTTCATTTAGATTCTTAAAGTGATTGTGTGATTCATCTGATTTAGGGAACATGCATTTTAGACATGAATCATGAAAGATAATGCATTATGTGAGTTGTTAACGCTCATGAGTCTTCACTGGAGCATAAAGAATAAATGGTTTCCATTACCTGCGAAAACTGTATAGTATTGACTCGTAAGTTTATTGTTTCTTGGTTTGTTCATGTGTCTCATTCAGTGTGCTATGTAAGGTGATAAATTGTTTTTGTCACTAGTATGACATACATCGAAGGCAGAAATCTACCTTCATAGTCACAGTTCTGCACCTGTAATTGGGGAGAGCAGAAGTCCAATAAAACTTAGGTTTGTTAATAATGCTGGCTGTTAGTCAAATGTAATCCTGCCTATTGGTTTTTTAATAGCTTTTAGTTATTGGAAAAATAATATTTAAAAAATTAAGTGACCCGTTCTTCTGGTATTAAGCTATTAGAGGCTTTCACTCAGTTGAATGAGTAATACAAATAATGCATTGTCCACTTCCTATTGGTTTATTATGAGCACTCTGTAATAGCTTAATTACTCTTTCAACTTTAGTATCAAAATATATACTAAGTCCTTTAATATGCATTTTAAAAGTACAGCTAAAAAGAAACTTTATCAAACCCTGGGACAGATTGCTGGAAGAGGTTGTAAAATCTCAGTCTTTGTGGAGGTTTTCAAAAATAAACTGAGCACCCCAAAGTCAGATCCAGCTTTAAAGTTGGTCCTTCTTTGAGAGGGGTGAGGGAGGGTGGTGGAGCAGGTGACCTTCAGAGGTGCTTTCAACCAATTTTTCTGTTTCTAATATGTTAATTTAAAAACACTTTCCCACTTCTGTGGTTCTGTCAGTCTCCTTGTTAAATACATTACTGTGCATTTTCTGGGGGGATTTTTGTTTGTTTTGTTGTACCAGTGTGTATGGAGAGATGGAAACTCATTTCGTGGTGACTTCTTTTTAATTACAATTCTAATAATAAAATTTATCAGCAAAAAGTAAAATATTCTGATTTTTTGCAAGTCAGCTTGAAAGTGCCAGTTTGTTTTTCCTGAGTCTAAGGTTAAAAATGACAAGGCCAAGTGTCTTCAAGTGTGCACAAATGGAATTCCTCTGTGTCCTTTCCCCCAGTTAGGCATTTGTGCAGGCGTTTAAGCATTAGTGTGGCTTTGCTTTGCTTTTTTTTTTTTTTTTTCTTCCTCTTGTTTTCAAACTGCATACTGAATTAATCACTGCTATTAACAACTTACCTACTGAAACTAGATTGTTGGGCAAGTCATGACACTCCCATTATGTACTAATGGAGTGGATGAGAATATACAAACTATGCATCTCATCTACAAAAATTGAGAGGCTTTAAGTTCTGTTAAGGTGCTCTTACTGGAGGTACTGAGTAGGCTTCATCCCATATCTCAATAGCAGAGAAAAATAAGCCATGAAGGTACAGTAAATCTGAATAGTGGCTAGTAATGCAACTTAATTGTCAATGTATGTAAATCTGCAGTCATACAGGAAGCTTACTAAAAACCAAAACACTAATATTTGATCCTTTGTTTTATACCTGGGCAAAATTAGATCCAGAAGTTATCAGTGTATTTAAAATATATATATATGTCAAGTTTTCAATGAAATTTTCTCTGTTATTCAGAACATTTGAATAACAAGTATTGTTTTCTTTCAGCTGTATGCTGTTTGCAGCACAGAATGTATATTAAGATATGAGACTCTTCTGAGTTAATACATGTATTTCAAAATAAGTTTTAAAACTAAGTTTTATCTCTGTAATAATAGCAATATTATAAAAATGGTAGCTATTGAAATTAATAGTGCAGACTGGAGATTTTAGAGGTTTGTTGGAATTCTGCCTATCGCAGGAAGTTCTGAAAACTTCCCTTGTAACCTGATGCTGACATTCAGCTAATGCATTTTTCTGCTGGATACACGGATATTAAGTGTGTGTGGTATGTACAGGTTGTTCTTGAAATGACTAACAATAAGTAAAGTAAAAAGCAACAAAGTCTTATATAGACAGCGTTATGATTCACCATCTGAATGAACCTTTACTTACGCAAATGCTTGTAGCAGCCTTAGGACAGGTACTTGCATGATTATCTATTGCTAACTTGTATCAGAAGACTACAGAAGAAATTGTATTATGCTGTGTACTTCTGTGCTCGGCTCTTAAATGAAATGGGGGATGAGGAATCAGAAACAAAAAAACAGTGGAGGAATGAGAAAGGGAGTATAACAAGCTACCACTGCTGAACACAGGGTATGTATAAAAATGTCTCAGCAAATGCTGAGCTCTAAAAGTATGATTAAATAAGTTTTAAATCTCATATTAGTAATCTGTTGTGTTGAATAAAACCTTGCTATCACTTAGACACTCTTAATACAGTTCTGCCACCAAGTGTCATTGCACTTATTTGGCATATAAATTATTGTCTGCAATATATGAGCTTACTACAAAAATTTACCTGGGCTACATTCTTCTATTTGTGGAGTGTTTTCGAAACCCTGTCAGGCTCTATCTTTCTGGGTTTTGGTCAGTTTTCATGCTGATCCACCACTTGGTTTCAAGTCAAGATTTAAATAAAAAAGAGTAAGAGATACGGAAGAAAATGAGTGCTCTGGATTCATTCTGATCCTGACTTACGTATCTGGGTTTTTTAAATTACATTTGCTATGTCTGATGTTCTAACTCCATTCCTATCATTAAAATCCAGTTGCCTAGGAAAAAGATACAAATGTCTCCCAAATCTAGTTTTGTTTATAAGCCTGAGGAGTTTTGTTTCTGCAGTCTTGCAGATCGGGCAAGAAATTCATTGCTTCAAGTTCTGATGCTTCTACCAGGCTTTGTCATGGATTTAAAAATTGCTGGTTTTTTTTTGTTGACAAATAATTACCTGAGCCAGTCAAAAAAGCAGATTCCTAGAAAGTAAATCAGGTAGATTATGGACTAAACTCAGAAGCCTTTTTTCTTAAATGTACAATAAACTTTTGGTTACTTTGAGATAAAGAATTTTAATGTTACCTTTTTAATGCTAATGATTAATGTCTTGGAATTCCCTTCCCCTTATTCCATTGATTTCTAAAGTGAAGGAGGACTTCAAGAAGTGGTTTAGCCTTTAACCTCAATTTTGCACAGCCAGAAATCTGATTTCCATCTGCTTTTTTATTTTATTATTTTCGCTTTCTTTTATGTTTTCTCTCTAGCTCTTCTTCTGTAGGGCCATACAAAAACCTGAAAGATGGGCAACGAGGTAACTGCTGGTGGAACCGCAGGACTGCTGTTGGTTGGAGGGGCAAGGACGGGGCTATCCAAAAACGTGCACCAAGTGAGACAGGGCTTGATCCCGTTGGGCTGTGGCAGGATGTGGACTTGCGGGGCCAGCCCGGGCCCCAGTGTCACCGCCGCTGGGGGCTGGAGCAGGTAGGGGAGCGTAGCAGGGCCCCGTTCCTGCGGGCTCCCCCGGCAGGGCCGTGCCCAGCAGCCGCACCGGCTGCCCTTCCTTTCAGCAACACCATTTGCCGTAATTCCTCCCAGGAGGAAAGCTCCTGCCGTGCTGTGTTCTGTTTACCCGCCGTTCACTCGGTTCCTGCAAGCCATTATTTTCTCCTTCCTCGCACTAAGCCTCGTTATTCCGTTCCTTGCAGCTTAATCTCTTTGGGAGAGCAGGAATCCCCTGCCTCCAGCGCAGGCACCGCTTTCGGGAGCAGCCAGCAGGGGGCGGGAAACGTAACCAACACGGAGGTACGACCCTGGCAAGGCACTTCACAAAGCGAGATGACCCCCGTGCCGCTCCTCCCGTAGCACCCGGCTCAAGGGAGCGGAGCCGCGTCGGGGCGGTTCGCCGTCGGCAAAGGGAAGGGAAAGGGGATCACGGGGCGCGGCTGGCGCCGCTGGGGCTCGGGGGGAGCAGTGCCCCGCGCTGCCGCTGGGGGCGCTGCGCGCCGCCTCTCCGGGCTGAGGAAGGGACGCGGACGGGGCCATTCGACCCGCGGGAGCGGGGGGGAGCGAGGCCGGGGCGCAGCGCCGGGAGCCCTCCGCGGGCGGAGGGGCGCGGTGGGGGCGGTAGCGGCGAGGTGGAAGAAGGCCGGCGAGGGGCGGCGGGCGGTGTTGCTGCGGCGAGGCGGGGCGGTGGCAGCGGGAGGGCGAAGGGGGGGCGGAGTGGTTGGGGCCGGCGGCGGCCGCCGCGGCGGCAGGGTCAGTTCTCTTTAGTGTTTGCCGATGTTGGAGGCGTCTCCAAAGTGTCCCCGGGAAGCAGGTAACCGGGCCCTCGGGGCGGACCCGCCACCCGCAGCCGGGGGGGAGGCCGCGGGATGGGGGGCGCCGCGCCGCAGGGGAAGGGGCTGCCTCAGCCATCATGTCCGAGCCCCCGTCCCGTCACCCCCTTCCTCCCGCCGGCGCAGCGACTCCGGGCGCGAGGGCTCCGCAGGTCCCTCGGCGCCCCGCATCTCCCCGAGGCCCGGCAGGCGCTTCTGCGCCACGGCGCTGCCAGCCGGCTCTGCTCCGGCTGGGGACGGCGGTGGAGGAGGCGCCAACCGCGCCATCCGCCCGGCGCCCCTAGTTCCCCGCCGAGGGGCGGAGGAGCCGGGCGGGAGCACAGGTGGGCCGCCCAGCGCCGCCGGAGGCCGCGGAGAAGCCCCTTCTTCAGCTCCCCACACCCGAAACCCGGCTGCTGGTGGCGGCCGCTGCTCCAAGGCCGGGCCGCGGCGGGGCCGTGCGCTGGTACTGAGCTGGGCTCGGCGGGTCCTCGCCGGGCCTGCCCTGCCTCAGACCTCGGGAAGTAGTTGGGTGCGATCTGAACTTGCTCCGCGGCCCGGCGTGCCTTCCCGGGCCCGGCGGCGCTTTGCGGTGCTCGGCCTCTGGGGCGCTGGGTGGCAGCTGCTGGCGGCGGGGCGAGGGGCGGCGGCGCGGACCCCGCAGCCTGGCTGTAGTGCTCGTCGGTGCTGTGTGGGTCACCCTCGCCTCGCACATCCTGCTCTGCCCCCAGCTTCGGACAGGGCCCGAAACTTTGCCAGCGGGGCTGGACGCTCCCACTCCTAAAATGGATGTCGGCGACTCTTCCACGGAGCTGTGAGCAGTGCAGCGGTCTGCCGGCCTTTGCCCGGCACCAGGGCCTGGGGGCTGTCTTTGAGGTGGGCCCCAGGGAGATACTGCCGTTAAACAGAGTAGCCTAGGCCGTCAGGCAGCGTTTTCCCAGTGTTCAGATTTCTCTGGTGGGAGAAAGTTCAGCTCGATCACAGCCAGGCCTGGATGTCCCAGCCGTGCCCTGCTGGGAAAGCGAGGGCTGCTCGAGGCGAGCTGGGGAGGGTAAATCACGCAGTGGAGCTGTTTGCCTTTCGCTTGGGGTCACACCCGCCAAGCCAGTGATACCCAAGTAGAAAATCTCCCCTCAGTGCATCTGCCCGGTGTTGCCTTACGGCCAGTAAGCTGTTCCAAGACATAAGCTCCTCAGGCCATGCTTGGAATGCTCCCCGTGCAAGTATCATGGTACTAAAAAAAAGTTTGTTGTACAAAAAGTAGGAGTGTTGCTGTTGTTATCCCTCTCTTTGTGTGAAATACTGTATTGAACACTACTGAGGAGCATGCGTGCATAACCACCGCGTTGCAAGGCGCATATGAGACTTACTTGCTGTGGTGTAACTAGGTGTAGTTGCATTGCGCTTCTGTAAGTGAGTGTATGTTGCTCTATCTCGCTTATGTTACTGGTGACATCAAGCTGCTCAGGAGTAAGGTGTTCCTGAGCTGTGTGGTAGTTCCAGGTTAGCAGTCTACACCAGGGTAGTAATATTAATGCAGGTAAGTAGTTTATTAAATCCAGGCAGGTTCTGTATAGCCTCTACCGGCATCGCTGTCTCTGTGAACAATGCTAGGCTGACAGATTTCAGAATGAAATCTCTTTTCTAGGAAGCCAGCAGCAGTGCAAGATTTCCACTTCTGATTTCCAGCAGCTGAACCTTTAGCTTTGCCCTAGAAAGACTCCTGAGGAGAAATATTTCTGCTCTTGCCTGTCTTTGCTAAGATTCCTATTGCTGACAGCTAGGAACAGGATTGAGACTGCCTGCTTGTTCATAGTTTTTGAGGGGAAGGGACAATTCAGATTTTCTTTGCTTTGCAGAGAACTTTTTACCAACATTCTCAGCTTTAGCAGAAATAATCCAGCTTGGGTTCAGTTCAGGCTGTAGTCTGGAAGCCAGAATCTTAGTATATCTTATTGCCAGCTTAAGCTACCTTGGCCCCCAAGAATTATGTCAAAATAAGAATGAATTTGAATAATCTTATGTCCTGAATTATGAAAGTAGATTGTAAAGGAGCATTCTAATTTTACTTGCAGATAAACCTGATCGGAGATGTTTTAGTGACTTGACAAAGTTTAAATAAGCACTTAACTTGATCAGCCTGTTCCTTGGGAGCAAACCTCAAGCTTGATTTTCCTACACAGGTTTATAAACATAATGCCACCATAGTTCTGGTTTACATTGGTGTGAATGTGGGAAGTGAATCAAATAATATGTGTTTTATTTGTAAAGTGTCATGAAAAATGACCTTGGGAAGGTTAGGCAGCAGGCTGTAGTGAAGCAGATCCTCTGATTTCAAGACTGCTTCTCCAACCATTAGGAAAGATGCACCTGTCATGCTCTATCTAGACAGTTTGTTTTGATCTGCCTGAAATATGTGGCTGTTGACTTGTCAGTCTTCAAAAAGTCTGAAAAATGCATCAGTTATGTCTAGTCCTTCAGCCTAAAATGCATCTTGTAATATCATAGCGTTGGAGAGCAGGCCTTACAAAGTGTGCACATTTTAGTGCCCTTTTACTTGGTGTATACTTCATAAGTACACATATACATGTGCACAGATCTTCTCCCATTGGAGTGTCAAGTATCTGCTCCCTCACATGGGTCGCACTAATGTGGTGGGAGAGGACCTAGCTGCATCCTTTCAGGATACTGTAACAACATAACTTCTGTTAATGAGCGGCCAGAGCTTCACTTTTCCTTCCCCTGCTTACACTGATTTCTTATTAGCGACAGCAGGATATATGAGATAGGAGTTAGGCCTGTCTTTTGCCAGAATCAATTATTTTGCATTTCTGATCTTTGGGTCCCGCATAGCCTGTATTTCTCATGACAGATCTTGACTTTTTTCTCTCTTCCAAAAAGAGAAAGTGAAACAAAGAGTAAGAATGGCTCCCTTAAAGCTGCTGTGGATACTGATGTCAAAATCCACACAGGAAAGCAGGAATCCCTGCTACCTCTTTCTGCCTTCATGCTTCTTGGGTGTTCTTGTTGCTGGTTTCACTGTGTTAATGCTTGTGAATATCCACATGTATGGGTCTGAGCTGCCAGAGGCCCTGCCTGGGTCTCTCACCTCACCCAGCACTCTTGTCTGCTTGCTCTTTGCTAACAGGTAGCATATACGTGGTCTCTGAAACCAGCTGGTCAGAAGGATAAGGCAGGGGTTTCCATTTGGTTGAGGGCTGTGTATGGCAGAAGGCTGGGGTCCTGTGTTGGCAAGTCAGGGAGTGGGGCTGGCAGTTGTGTTCTGGGAGGAGAGGATGTATGGTGCAAGGGGGGGAATACAGTTGGTGTGAGCAAGTGACTAACTGCAAAGAGGGGAAATGGAACCTATGTATAACATAGTTAATATACACATATATATTAAAAGTCAAGGGCTCTGTGCTTAGGGGGTTTGCTCATTGTCAGCGGGAAGTCGTGATCAGCATTATCCAAAGTATGCTTCCATTAAAAGATCAAGAGTTCAGTAAAAATCTGAGAGTAAAAATCTGAGAGATTTCTTGTCAGGTGTTGTTCTGGAAACACTTTAGGAGTTGTGACAAGCAATTTTTTCTCTAAAAATGAATTTTGAAAAACCATCTGTGGTAGTGTGATGCTAAAGTCACGTGCATGTCTGTAGCTGCTAAAGTTTGTTCGTACTTCATCTCAAAGGCAACTGTCTTGTGTTTTGGTTTTCGTTGTGTTTTTTTTTTTTTTTTTTTTTTTTGTTGGTAGGTTTTTGGAGGTTTCCCAGGAGTAAAATCTATATTCCCGGGTCACAGTGTGCTCACCTGTTGTCATCCGCCTTCTTTCTTTTTCCTTTTTTAA
>WYDI02025443.1:11038-57993 GCA_009867235.2 Psittacus erithacus | reverse complement strand
GGAGCTTAAAAAGTTTTTTTGTTCTTCATCTAAAAGACAACTGTTTTGTGTTGTGTTTTTTGTTGTTTTTTTTTTTTTTTTTTTTTTTGCTGGTAGTATTTTGAAGGTTTCCCAGTAGTAAAATCTGTATTCCAGGGTCACAGTGTGCTCACCTGAGTCATACTGCATCTTTTCTTTTGCTTTATTCAACTGCATTTCTGTATGTTACAAATTCATTGATACTTAACCAAATAAAAGCGAACTATGATTTTTATTTTTTTTTTCCTGGTAAATAACGCTTTTGTATATTAAATTAGTTCATTTTGTGACTCCACTATGTTTCTGTATCCCCATAATCTATTTCAGTCAGAAAGGTGGGAGAGATTCTTTTTAGACTAACTATAAATGTGCGTTTGAGCACAGATTGCCGTTGGTGTTTGAGGAGGTCCCCAGTGATAGCCAACGGTCAAGTATTATGGTGAATGTGGGTTAACCTGCTATCCTTAGTTTCTGGGAAAAGACAGCTTGCTGAGGTGTTTACTGTAGTACCACATGCTCAAAAAGTGTGTTTATAGTCTCATCTTTTCCTGAAAACTTCCAAAGGATTGTGTTGACAGTGGTCATGCTTCCAGTTTCTCTGCTTGTGAGTTTTGAGGAGGCCGTTTGCCTCCAGGCTGAAGGAAATGGCTTTTGAGTTCAGGAGACCAGATTTTCTGGGGAAGTTTCTTGCAATGGAAATGGTCACCTATTGGAACAAGAAAAGTTCTTTAAGAGATGAGGAAGCCAATTTTTATTGTTACTGCTCTTTTTAGTATCTTATTTTTGGCAGCTGTTATGTATTTGTAGTTTCCAGTTTCTCATGCAGTAACCCCAGTTAAAAAACCAAAAGGTATTGTACAAATATAAGGAAATTTCACTATACTAAACATGCAGATTGATGTGTGTAACTGAAGTTGTCTGGATCAGTAGCTGGCGATAAGTGATAGAGATCTTCCATGTCAGCCTGATCACAGGTCCATACACTGATACACTGAAGGGAGGAAATTGAGATACGCTGTTCCCAAGGTGAGAGTGCAGAACTGATACAGAGCAGTGCTGGGTCAATTTATAGCATGTCCAGTTGTAGTAATACAAAGAAAGAAATGAAATAAGGTCTGTATGTGCTTTGGCTTTGTTAAACATGGTAAGAGCAAGAAATAATCTAAAATTGTTTGTTAGGAAGCTGTATTCATTTTTTGTTTGTTTTAATTTTCACCCCCCTTCTCTTCCTTCCCCCCTCACAATTCTGGTCCTTTTTCAGTCCTAGATACTACGTTGCAGGGCTTTTTCCTTTACAGACTGTGGAAAATACCTTCACTGCTTTTTGTTCTGGTCTTGTGTATCTGGTGGTACTTAAACCCACCTGCTTTGAACTGTATTCCATCTGTAGTGGCAATGGCCTTCAAGTGGACATTGCCAGTGGGTATTTTGCTTAAGATTGTATAGTCAAGAGACATTCCTTTTGTACCAGTTTAAGCCCTGGGAATCTTAATAAATTACTTCAGAGGGATTTTCAGGAAAACTGGCTGGCTCTCTTGTAATTCAGTGCAACACACTAACTGGTCTTGCATGAAATAGGCTCCTCTCAGCTTCTGCACAGCAGCTAAGGCTGTCTGTCCTTCATGAAAGTGGATGAGAAGCTTGTCCTGGACCAAGAGGCAGGTAAAGCTTATGCTAGTTTCTCGGAGACATCTCTCAATGTTTTCTTAGCTGTATACACAAAGTTAGATATGGGATTTGACCTCTTCAAAAGGGAGAATGATCCATATCACCTTTTCTTCATGTCTCTTCAACTGGCCAGTTTTTTATCACTTAGAGCCTGAAACAAGTGAAAAGTCATTGAAGATGCCAGCACTGGATCCAATTTCCATGGACTTGATGGAGTTGTCATTCATGAGAACATTCTGAGTATGAATTTGCAGGCAACCTGAGGTATTTGCCAGGTCCCAGGAGAAGAATTAATATAACCCTTCAGCTGTTGTTACAAGGCTCTTCTGAAACTGGCTGTTCCACAAATTACTGTCAGTGGCAACTCACCACAGGAGGTGGCTTTGAAGGCCCTTTTTCATGTGACCATTAAGCTATACCTAAAATTTTGAATCTCTTTTTTTCTGGTTCTCTTCAAATCTTGCTGCAGTCAGAGCCCCTTGATGCTTTGTAGCATCCACCTTCGTTACAGGTAGGCATGACAGAAAACTGCTGCTGTAGCTGGTGATGTGGATCTTTAATACTACAGTTTAATACCATACCTCAAGTATTGTAAAAGAGAAGTAAGCAGCAACTTGCCCATTTTGGATTTGGGGTTGTTTTGGTTTTGTTGTTTGTTTTTTTTTCCCTTTTTTGGGTCACAGAGGCTTTTAAGTCCTTTAACCTTACTAGCTAACTCTGTGCTCTCACGGACTTTTGACATCTAGCATCAAAAAAGAAGCAGTTTTATTTGCTGTCATTGTAAATACTGCCTGCTACTGTTTACCTTTGCTAAGGCACTTCGTAGCTGACAGGAGCAAGGGACACAGTTACTATCAAACTAATATACCTAACATATCTTGAAGATAGGGCAGGACAGAGCACTGCAGGTGAATAGGGTTAGCTGAGCCAGTTTCAGGGTCTACTCTGCTTTTCAAATGTAGGTCTTTTTGCTGTTGTGCTGGATTGCAGACTTCTGTTCCACAGCTCTGGGGTCTGTACTTCTAGCCTAAAATTCTGCTGCATATCATTGCAGCCTAGATGCCTTTATTGCAGGAGGCAAGACTGTGTTAGGCATATATACGTAGCCAAATACCACGTGTTCTGTTGGAGATCCTAGAAAACGAGGTCTTTCTTTCCTTTTGAAGTACTTTTTGTTTCTTTGATTTTGGTTTTGAAGGTAAGGAATGGAGATCTTGGCTCAGTAGTGAACAGCTCCCTGCAAGTTCCAAAGCAAGTTTATTCTTTCATTCTAGTTTAGAATGGCTCCAGAGTCACAAAAGCTAACTGTACCCTGCTGAAGATAATGGCCCTAGAGTCCTGAAGGTATAGTAAGTGGTCAGAAAGACATTCTTTTAAAAGTGGTTCAGAGCATCATCCACCCATCCGTTCTGTCTCCAGGTAGTCGTGAGCCTATGCTGATGCAGACAGTGTTGTCATTCCTCATATATGCAAACTTCATTTTCAGTTTCACTCATTTCTACGTGTGGTTTCCTTTTATTTTGAGTCATTTCATGCTGCCACTGAATCAGGTTGCACTTTTAGCCAGAGTTATTTTTTGTTTTATTTCTGACTCTTTATAAAAATACTTGAAAGAATTCCAAATTTTAGTTCACAGTTTACATTTTTTTCCTGTAGTAGCTATACTTATAACTTCCTTCGGTCTGGGAAAACAGGTTATTCTGAATCATCACCTATATGGCTGAAAATCTCGTATTTGTTATCTTAGGATATATCCTACTTGGTACTGCTAACCACTAGTACATAAGGAGTTGGAGGAAGAAATCTGCTTTTGTCATGCTGGTTCTGTGCCCGCACATTGTTCTCAATTTAAACCAAATCTTTTTTGCCAGCACTCTTCCTTTCTGTTGTTGGTTGTTAGTTTAGTATCCTTCTCACTGATTCAATTCCAGAAATTAACCGTTTGTAATCCTGCCTGAAGAGCATAGTCTCTGTGCTTCAGCAGAATGTGTGTTCAGTGTGTGGCAAGTTTCTAATGCTTAGCTAACATTTAGCACTGATCATACATCCAACAGTTTTTCTTCAATGTTTTCTGCCTTTGCCAACTGTGAAAAGATCTGTAAGCATGGCACTAATGTTTTTTAACTCTTCCTGGATTGTCAAAATCTTCTATAATCTGTAGTTTCTTCCAAAGATAGATCATTTATATGGCTATGTTTCATTGCACAACTTCATAATTTCTGTCCGGACCATGGGTTTGCTACAAGGACTCAGTAGGCAATTGAAGGAATTGTCCTTGAGTATTTTGCTGAGTTGTAGATGATTCTTTTCATTCTCAGGATGCTTGACGAATCTGCACTGTTAACTATTTGCTGCATGTGGCTGGACCAGTTAGCTCTGGCTTTCTATTAACTCTTCCAGGTGCATGCCTCTTCCTATCTTGTCTGTTGGAGTCCAGTGTCAGTGGCCTCAGGTCACCGCTGGGTACATATGCTCTGTCCATTTGCTTAATTTTTGGCCTCTTTGTTTTCATTGCTGTCAAACCAGGCTTGTGACATCAATTTGGTCTTGTCCCCAGACACAGCATCTCTAAACTGTTAATTTTCTCTAGTTGAAAACTCAAGATTTTGTGCTTTTCTTCTTTCAGAGAGCTTGGTATGCATAGTTCAGTACTCAGTAATTATTTTACCTTTATTCATTGGCTGAGGAGAGTTGAACTTAAAATAGGGAGGAGCCTCTGAGCTCATTGAAGAACTCCTGATATGACAAGGTATCTTATGCCCTGTTCTTTCCACCAGTGAGCAGGGAGCTAGTCTCATAAGCTGTATGTCAAAATTGTCTTATATCCAAGCATCACAATATCCAAACATCACATCCAAAAATCACAACACCTGTGGGAGAGCTAAAGAAGGGGAAACTCTAGGAGAGGAGATGGCAGTTTGACCCCAGCTGGGTCTGGGAGCTGCAGCTTCTTAGAAGCTGTATGAGACTATAGGGTGGACAGTCATCAGTCAAGCTGTGAAATACTGTTTTTCTTTAAATACACTCTTGAAGAATAAAAAAAGGCACTCAAACAGAATTTGATCTACTTCTAACAACAGAGCACAACACCCACAGCTTTGTCCACTAAAAGCACCTTTTCTGAAGATCTTGTGGCTGTTAGTAATAGGGGGTGATTACGGTATGAGGAGGGCTGGTAGCAGGGGCAGAGAGAAAGGCATGTTTGTGCTACTTCACCAGTCTTTGTTACTTGACATGATATGAGAAGTATTTTGTCACAGGCAGTTAAGGAAAACTGAGATAATTTTCTGAATTCCATTAATGCTGTGGAATTTCTAGTTAGGGAATAATCTTAATTAAAAAGTAATTTTTGCCTGCTTCAGAACAAAGTAGAAGTTGGAGGGATGCTTTACAATACAGTATCTTGTAATTTAAAATCAGTCAAATCTTACTTAAGGTCTTAGGAATATAAATACCAGTTGCTAGCGCAGAATGGAAAAAATACAGCTTTTGGAAACGTATAGGAGAGAAATTTAAAAATATTAAATAAGAAACTGGGCTGTGGGAAGAAGCTCTGGTTAGACTGCAGTATCACAAGTAAGAAACCAATTACAGCTTTGATGCAGACGAGTCTTTAGTGGCAGTGTATCAAGTCTGAGTCACCTTTTTTTCATTTGCTTACTTAATCCTCCTGTGCAGTTTTAAGCCGATGATTGATTGTTAAACTAGTGGCTTAGGTTTCCCTTCTTTTCAGCTATTTTTATTCATGAAAAAGCTTAGTAGCTCATTTTTGTTCAGCCTAAGGCAACTGTGGTTTACCTGCCCATCACCAGCAGTAAGGTGGTATGATGGCTGCTGTATATGATGGCAACCAGGTACCATTTCGGTGTAACATTTTGTGTTTCAGTGAAAGATTTAAATGGTTGTGCTTGAATGACTTATTCCAAAAAGTAAAATAAGGTATTTCCAATAATTCGTTCCCCATATTTCTAATCTCAGCTTCCTTGTTCATGATTTCTGGAGCCACTAAATTAATTAGTTATCTTCTTGAACCTTTCTGATACGGTTTTTGTGGGTAGATCTTGAGGTAGCCTTAGAAGTTCAGTTCTGTTTCTGTCAGTGTTGCCTCGAGTCTCTCTGGATTGTCCTCCTCTCCCTTCTCCAAGGGTTGGGGACCAGGTGAGGTCCGTTTTACAGAAATGTTACAGATGTGACTGTGTATCACAGAGGGTATGGGGAGATACAAGTTTTCAGTTTTTGAGAAGTCATAGGTTACAGTCATGGTAAGGAGGAGATCTGAAGAGTTACAATACTGGACAGCCAGCTTTTGTTCTTTGGATTAGTGGTTACGGCCAGCTGCAGTAGATGAATACAAAGAAGGAGATTACTCTCTAGTGTTGGGGAGTGTGATGTGGCTCTCATCTGTAAGACTCTGTAGGCATATGCAAGCTATTTCTTTTGTATATACCTCAAACCATGATGGGTTTTGGATGTGGAAGGCTTTCCACAAAGGCTGTAATGATCACCTTGTGATTTCATGGAGGAGTTTCACATTTTCTTCTCTGTGATAATTCAGGGTATCCTGGGTGGGTCAAACTGATAAATGTGTCCAAACTGATGTTCTGACTGGCTGGTTCGGAGAATTTTCTGGGCATAAAACTTATGGCAGCATGAGAATTGGGTTAGTTTGTCTTGGTTGCTGGAAATTTCCGTGGCTTTTTTATCATCATCTTTGTTTTCTGGACAGCAGCAGTAAACTGGGACAAACTCTCTGATGAGTTTATTATTGTAAGGTGGCAAACATTTATATGAAACAGCCTAAGTTTCCCCCCTTGGACTTCGGATAGTAAATAGATTGAAAAGCATTGAGATGCTTGACTGGCTCAGTTTCTGATGTAACAGATTGTCTTTCCTTATCCTTTAGTTTTCTTCTGGCATTTAAATCTTTGAGTTGATAATCTGATCGATCTCCCTGGTCATTTCAACAGAGAACAGCAATCTTTCTTTCCATTATGGTTTAAGGTTTATATTAATAAAGCTTCTCTACTTAGAAGCTCTGTTTCATGTCTTCCTGTGAAGTCTTCACTTGAGACTTCAAGTGGCTATCTGGTATACACAGGACCTGACTATAGTTTCTTTCTTGGAAAAGAAAATAAGCCGTGTGTACAGGCTGGGGTCATTGAGTTTTGCTGTACACAGTAAAATACAGTATGGCCTGGGTTGCTCCTTTCTCAGCTTTTTCATGTCAGCTTTGTTGCCAGGGAAGCAAGGGAAGAGTTGCATTCCTGCCTGTCAATATGCTCCACTTTCTGGTAAGTTTCTCTTCTGTCCTGGCTTCAACTGTAACAGCTATTTTTCTCCTTCCTAGTAACTGGTGCAGTGCTGTGTTTCTGCTCTAATCTGAGAACAACACTGATAACACACTGATGTTCTTAGTTGTTGCTCAGTAGCGCTTACCCCACTCAAGGACTTTTCAGTCTCATGCTCTGCCAGTGAGAAGGGGCACAAGAAACCAGGAGGAAGCAGAGACAGGACACCTGACCCAAACTAGCCAAAAGACTATTCCATACCACAGCATGTCATGTCCAGTATATAAACTGGGGGGAGTTACCCAGAAGGCCAGATCGCTGCTTGGGTCAGGCTGGGTATCGGTTGGTGGTTGGTGAGCAATTGTATCGTGCATCACTTGTGCATATTGTTTTCTTGTCCTCTCCCCTTATTAGTTTTGTATTCTCTCCTCTTGTTATTTCCTTTATCATTATTATTATTGGTGGTAGCAGCAGTGGTTTGTGTTATACCTTAGCTACTGGACTGTTCTTATCTCAACCCATGGGATTTGCATTCTTTCAATTCTTCTTCCCATCCCCCAGGGGGCGGGATGGAAGACAGGGGAGAGTGAGCAAGTTTTAGGCTTTTGCACATGCGTATGTGCACAGTTACGATCAGTGCCCTAACCCCTGCGTTTTCCATCATTCCTTACAAAAGGCGTATCTTAGGCAAATATGTTACATGGGAAACCTCTCTGCAAGGGAATTCATTTGCTTCTGTAATTTTGTCTGTTACTTTTAGTAAGGTCCATGATTGCTTATTTGTTGAGGACAGGTTTGGCAGTAGACTTCAGGTAGGCTTCATTTGCCTGTATTTTGGCATCTAGTGCAGTTTGAGACACTATGTTAACTTGTCTGGTCTTCAGTTACCATTCAACTGTGTGGTTTAGCTAATCCAAAATTAGAAGCCTACTTGTTGATCACCTTGAATAACTTCCTGGGTCTGCTGGCTGTGTTAACTAGTGGTGTAACACATTTGTTTAAATGCATGCATTATTGCCATTTCATTGCCTTTTCATGTTGGGGTTTATCTGAACCATCTGCCACATGCAGTGTCAGGTGTGGCATGGGTCTTCAGAAGTCCTCTCTCAGCTTGTTAAAGCAGCAGCTGATGGAATATGCAGGTATCTAGATGTAATATCTTAGGATATCTCAAATGGTGCTGGAAGCCATGTGTAGACTGCTGAGTTCCGTACTGCATTTTCTTCCACTCCAGTGGGAGTTTAGACACCTTGCTTATATTTGGAAACATAAGCAACATAAACATAAGCATACATAACTTATGTATGTCTAATCCTTACCTGAATCCTCATATCTCCCTGTACAGCAGTGCCATATGGAATGGGTAAGTGTTCTTGTGTGAGATACACTGTACATGTAATGGCCTTGTAGATACCATGTTTTTCATATTAGTTACTTGTCTTTTGCTGTAGTGGATTAAGCAATTTACTACATCCAAAATGCTTGCTTATTATATTTCCCGTATGACATATACTGTGTATTTCAAGTTGCATGAATCCTATCTTGATTGCAGAGTAAGCCTTTTCTGTTCTAGCCCCCTTGCTATCACGTCATAATTAAATGGCAACGAATATTCTTACCTTTGGCCATTTTGGTGATTGAGGAAATCTTAGGTTTTAGTCTTTGGTTCCGTAATTAGTTACCTTATTTTTTTGTTTGGTTTTGTTTGGAAATTGTCCTTTCTTTTCAAAATTACACAAAGCTATTGTAACGAGAGTTGTTTGATAAGGACTGAATTGGTGACAAATGTAAATAATTTGTATTCCCAAATAGCGGTAATCTGGTCATTGATTTAGGGATTCATATGCTTCATGCAGCATGGTATTGGAAATCAGAAAACCAGTGTAGTATCAGAAGAAGTCTATGAGATGAAGCAGTTTCTAGCTCAGTCTTCTGAATCTTAAGTCCTTTTTTTTTTTTTGATTGTTATGTGCTTGCCCAGTAATTTGAAAGGGAAGCTGAGCTAACTGCTGTTCGAAGAAGTAGCTGAAAAGTATTATGAGTGCAGATTTTTAATCTGTTCAATTTCTTACTTGATTTTTATTTTCTTTTTCAAGAATGCCTTCCTGCCTCTCCTCAGAAGGCTTCTCACTGACCTTATGTAGGAGTTTGCAAAGCATAGTCCTTCCGTGGATGATAATATCCTTACAAAAACAGCTTGTGTGTTTTCTGAAAGTGTGATGGGATTTGATGTTCTGACCTGGCGTTCACTGCAGCTGCCTGGCCCTGCCTTGGCTTCCCAGGGGTTTATCTGCAATGCTTTTCCTCTCCAGTTCAAGACCAGAGGAAGCTGCTTGTAAGCAAGTATTTAGTTAGTCCTCAGGGACTGGGCTTTAGCACTGGGCAGGTGGGGGAACTTTTCTGTAAAGCTTGCAGTTCCTTGGATTTTAAGTATTAGTCCCTAGTATTCTGTGTCAATTCACCGTCCTTTTTGTGTGCATTTTGTCTTTGGTTGTAAATTAATTTATCAAAATAAGCAAAACAAAAGTTAGTGATTTATCTCTCTCCTCACCGCCCCCCTTTCTGGAAAGTAAAATGCTTTTAAGGCCTAAGTTTACTTGCTGTCATGGATTACCTAGTTGTTAATTAGCCAGTAGCTATGTCCAATTTTCACTGAAATTAAGATTCTCTAATGTACTGTAAAAAAGAAAAAATAAAACAAATAAAATACAGGCTGCAGGTTTCTGAGGATGAAATCATTGGGAATAAGATCGTGGGTTTTGTGTGGAACAGTGTAAGGAGCTTTAACTTTGGTGTCTGTGGTTTGACAGCGAAGCTAAGCTCATTAGCAGGAGCTGAAAGAGCTAATTCCTTGCACCCACTTCAGGTCAGGAGTTTATGGCCCTGCCTCTACAAACGCAGGTGCTCCTCTGATCTTCCTCCTGAGCTACTCATGAGCTGGTTCAGTGAGATAAATGGACAGAAAGTATTTGCTTTTTGCTGTAGGGGAGGGAGGACGGACATGGGCAGCAAGCCATTAGATCAGTTTGGCTATTGGCAAAGCACCCGTAGTAAGACAAAAAGCAACAAATTGATGGAGGAGTAAGTGGGAAGGGACAAACAGTGAGGACTAGCAGTAATATAGAATATAAATATATAAATAGAAAAAATATATATATATTTAAAGACATGTATAAAGCCTAGGTGATTTCGTGCATACTTTGTCAATTTTGCCTATTTAAAATGTACGAAATAAGATAAATTTTATTAATAATTCTAGATAACCATCTGCTGACTGTTACTTTAAGTAGTGCTCTTGCTAAACTGCTACTGTGTGGCTATCTTGTTATTTGATTTTATAGAACAAAAAAGATTGAATTAATGGCTGTTCTGAAAGTAATGCAGAGCTGTGTGTTTTCTGTCATTCCCAAATAAGCTGCTAGATATAACCCAGTGAAAAGAAATTATATAAAGCCTAGGTCTTTTGTAGCACTCTTTGTATTAATGCATGTACATGTACAAATATTTACTGTGAATGTGAGAAGTGGCACACAAGAAATAAACTTTTGGCAGTTTTGTATGCTTTTGTGTAACTGAATGAGTGAAGGAATATCAAGAGAACAGGAGGAGAATGGGGAATTTAATGTTAAGTCTGAAATGAAAAGCAAATGCTCCTTAGTTAGGAAGCTGTTAACTATTAGTGTTCTGTGACTTGGAACTTCTACAGAAGAATCACATTGAAAGCGGCTAATCAAAGCAGAGGTTGATCTGGAAAAACCCTTGAGATGCTGCCCGCTTAGACACCGCCTCCAGTTTGTTGTAATGCTTGCTGTTCCTGTGCCTTTCCATATTTTCATTAATTATGTGGATGAAACAGTGCACTTACTAAATTTGTGAAGGTTATAAAGTGTGCTTAGAGGAGGCTGCAAACATTTCTTACCTAGAATTCAGTGTGATCTTGAAAAATTGAAATTATCTTCTTCCTTTTGCCTTTTTTTTTTTTTTTTGTAAGGGAATTCAAGGAAGACCAGAACAAACCCTCATTAGCTGCAGAACAGATTCACAAGCAGTGCACAGGCTAGAACTTGCTGTGTAGCCGTTCTGCAGAAAAGGATCTGGGATGATTAATGTGACACTGTTGTGAAAAATAACAATTCAAATGTGTAAGTGGAAGTATTGGATATGTGAGAGACAAGCTCAGCAGTGGCTGACCCTCAGTTGTTAACCTTTGTGAAGCACTTCACAAGTATGTACCATGTGTCATGTGCAACATACTCGTACACAGATTAGAACTGGTACGTTGGGTTGTATGGCAGAGCAGTGTGAAAGTGTGGTAACACCCTACTGCATATGTGCATTTTCACTTTCTGTGCAGACAAAGTCCAGTCTTCCGGTTCAGCTGTTCAGATCATTAGTTTCTCCAACTATTGGTTTTTCATATAACAACTTGTGTTTCAAGTCAAGTATTGCTTTTTTAATTTTTCCATGTTGTGAAAGTGTTTAACTTGAAGTCATTGTTTATATTTTCCACCTTCTGTGCTGTCTTATCTTATCCGCTTCTCTGTCTTTATTTACTCAATTTCTGTGACATATTCTAAGAATCATTTTCACCTGAACATTTAATTTATGTCTAAAGATATAAATTGGTTCATGTTCCAGCAAATACAAGAATTTATAATCACAAGAAAAAAAATACAAGTAATTTTTTATGTTGTGTGGTGCTTTCTTAGCATGACACAAGTATATTCACAGTTAAAAATACTCTGCATCTGTGAATATAACTAAATTAATGCTTATATTGAGTTTCCAAGGCAAGGTTTTGGCAGGGGGGAGCTACTGGAGGGGCTTATGTGAAAAGACACCAGAAGCTTCCCCCATGTCAGGTGAAGCCAGTGCCAGTGGCTTCGAGATGGACCCATTGCTGACCAAGGCCAAGACCATCACTGATGATGGTAGCGCCTCTGGGATAACATAGTTAAGAAGGGGGAAAGTTACTGCACAGGAGCAATTGCAGCTGGAGAGAAGAGTGAGAATTTCTTAGCAAAACAGCTCTGCAGACGCCAAGGTCAGTGCAGAAGGAGGGCAGGAGGTATGCCAGGCACTGGAGCAGAGGTTCCCCTGTACCCCATGGTGAGACAGGCTGTGCCCCTGCAGCCCATTGAGGTCCATGGTGGAGCAGATTCCACCTGCAGCCTGGGAAAGGACCCGAGATGGAGCAGAGGGATGCCCAAAGGAGGTTGTGATCGTGTGGGAAGCCCATGCTGGAGCAGGCTTCTGGCAGGACTTGTGGCCCTGTGGAGAGAGGAGCCTGCACTGGAGCAGGTTTGCTGCAGGACTTGTGAACCCACAGTGGACCCGCGTTGGAGCAGTTTGTTCCTGAAGGACTGCAGCCTTTGGAAGGGGCCCAGGTTGGAGCAGGGGAAGGGTGTGAGGAGTCCTCCTCTGAGGAGGGAGGAGCAGCAGAGACAACATGTGATGAACTGACCACAACCCCCATTCTCCATCTCCTGCACTGATGAGGGGGAGCAGGTAGAGAAATTTGGAGTGAAGTTGATCCCAGGAAGAGGGGAGAGGTGAGGGGAAGGTGCTTTTGAGGTTTGCTTTATTTCTCGTTATCCTACTCTGATTTGATTGGTAATAATTTAAGATTATTTCCCAAACTTGACTCTTTTTTTGCCTGTGACAGTAGTTGGTGAGTGTTTTCTCCCTCTCCTTATCTTGAGCTTTTAGTTATATTTTCTCTCCCCTGTCCAGCTGAGGAGGGGATTGATAGAGTGGCTTTGGTGGGCACCTGGTGTCCAGCCAGTGTCAACCCACCACAATGTTGTGTCTCCAAACTTAGAAGAAAAATGAATGGAATGTTTGACAGCAATATTTTAACTTTAAAATGTGAAGAGGTTTTGTTTTGTTCTTTTATTGTGAGTTTGTTTTGGTTTGGGTATTTTTAGTCTGAGAGTAAAATTGACAGTTTATATATAGTTTAACAAGAAAGTTAATACCAGCTGGTAATGGAACCTGTGTGGCTGCCCGTGTGCGAAGTGCTTTCAAAGTGGAAGGGAAGTAAAATGCAAATATAGTATATTTACATCCCTTTAAATGCCTGCATAGCATTTCTAATGCAGCTGTGAAGGTTAGAGTAAGAGCATTAAAAAAACCTGCAGTGTTACGCTGCAGAAGGCACCATAAGGTCTAGAATATAACTTTACAAAAATGTTAGCACTTCAGCTTGCAGACTTTGACTGGGTAGAGATGTATGTGATTAGGACTGCAAGAAATACCATTGCTGTGGTGTGTTAGCATGGCAGCTGACGGCTCAATAAAGACACAACACTGGCAGTCACAGCTGTGCAGTCCTGCTTTCCATTGAGATCCAAGCGTCTGTGAGCTTTGCCTAGTATTGAGGGGAACTCCTCTGGAGACACATGGGTGGAGTGGTTTCCTAGATGTGAGTTGGGTTAGCCACCTGAAATGAGATGTGAGGGCTTCTCTAACCCTATTCATAAAACGTAAATAGACTCCTCCTTTTGTATATGCCAGATTTTTCAAAAACATCCACATAGAAGATTTAACAACATTTTGATTATATAACTGCATTTCCTCTCTGACCAGCTTAGTGAAATCTCTCTCTGCCTGATCATACATTTTGATGTGTAGTAACAAACTGTCTGTGCTCCTGGCTGGAAGGCCTCAAATTTTTTTCACTTTGCTGTTTATAGAATAGTACAACACTGGTATATTTGTAAGAAATGAAAAGATGGAGCATGTAGGTTTTGTCCCCTTTTTGTCATGACATCAAAGATTAATTGCTTGGTAGTGTGAAAATGACGTGACAGCATTATATTAACTATGTTCTCTGTGTTGCCTCTGCCAGTGGATTTTTAGAACTGATTACAAATTTACTATCTCCACACATCATGAACCTAAAGAGTTAATCCCTACAATTACGTTTACATCCTGGGCACTTTTGTTTATACAGATTAATTTACAAAATGCTCCTCATTTCTCATAGGAGTTCTGCAGCTTGAGATATATAAGAAAACCCCAGCACTATATGTTGTGATTTTATTCTGATTTCATAATTTAATTTCCTATGCACTTTATTGTAGGACAAAGAAAGTATTTTTTTTTTCTCCTCAACTTTATCTTACTCATTTTCACACTTCCTTGGTGCTATTATCAAACTGGGTTTTTTTGTCCTTAATAGCAAAGGATCAAACCTACAGTTTCTGCCTTTAGAACAGCAATACCGTAAACCACATTATTTGGTCATTAGTAAGTTCTGCTTACTTGAAAAGAAGAATAAACTTTCAAAGTACTGGAAGGTGAAAGGATAATTCACAGCTGGTAGGGCCCAAGAATAATTACTATGTGAGTACTGTGTGAGTAATGGCTTTCTCACACTTATGTTTATACAGCTAAAATGCTCCAAATTGTTAGGAGTTTCTTAAACTTTAATTATTGTGATGATATTTCATATTATGTTAGTTTCATTTTAATAAATATGGCCTGATTCTGACATCATTGACTTGATGTTTACAATTAAGAACCTTTTATAATTCATTCTATGCTAATATATTTAAAATCAGAATGAAACATGTAATATACCAAAGAATTCTATGGTTATACATTCTCAATATTTTAGTCCTTCTAATAATACTGCTGTTATTGTATAACGTGCTTTTAGGTGACAGTAGGACCTTTACTGTCTAAGCATAGTCCATATTTTTGAACACATGAATATATCTCGGCTGACTGCATATTTTTTTTATAATTTTTTGTCACTACTAGCATTTTACTTAGGATATTTATGAGAAGGGCAAGTGATTGCATCTTAGCATCATTTTCAATTTTTTGCTTTTGCCTTTCCAGAGATTCAAATCAGCCTGTCTTTCCTCAGTAATAAAACTGGCATTCCAGTCTGAACTTCTCCAAAGCACAGAGTCAATAGTAACAGGATTTATTATTTTCGTTATACTAGTGCAGCTGTTGCACTTTATGGTGTATTGAATGATTTGGGATCTTAATCCAACAATAGTGTCCCTCTGAGTAGAGATACTTGGATGTTTTTTAACAGATTTGGGGGGTCAAAAATACTGATGTAATCAGAACTTCTTTATATTGTTCTACTAATTTCAGTAAGATCTTAGTTAGATGGGATTGAATGGGACTTTTGCTTAGGAAGAGAGAATTCAACAGAAGCAGCAAGCAACTTAGTGGTAAAGGTGCTGCCTGTGATGGAGGAGAGCTGGGCTGCTGTCCTCTTCTGCTTTTGCCAGAGGGACCAGAGCTGCTGCTGAGAAAGTCCCAGGTCCCCAGGCTGCTTGTTGGTTGTTTCAGGATTGTCTCTCTATCCACTCTGTACAGATCATATCGTGGGCATGAACCCTAAAAAATAAAGTCCGTGCCCATGCTACTGCATAAAATGTATCATCCCATTTGCTGTTGATGCCAAAAGGAGAAGTTCAAGACTTTCCCTGAAGGACTGAGAATGTCTGCCTCCTCTCTTGTTTGCGTGGGTCGCCTGGGATGCCTCCTGGCCTCTGAGCTGCTCCCATGTGGTTTTTTCAAGAGTTTTTTGTCAGTAGCCGAAGTTTTGCCGAGGAGCATACTCTTAGTGGATAGTATGAAGGAGCCGTGCCCTGACCCTGGTTTGTTTACGAGTGTAGACGTAGCCAGAGAACAGGTATTGGTAATGAAGCGACTCATTTGGGTAGATGGAGAGAGATAATTAGTACCTGGCATGTTCCTGGTAAATGCTTTAGGCAGTGCGTTAAAGGCTAGTTTAGGAAATCGTGGTACCTGTGCTAGTAGTTTATACAAGTATTGAAGCGCTCTGCCTGTTGACTGAAGAAGCAGTTATTTTTTAGAACGTGCTGCTTTGGTATTTTGTTTGGTATTTATTTTTTCTTTCTCTCTTTTTTTTTATTTTTTTTATCTTTTGTAGTGTGGTAACAGACAGAAAACCCCGGGGATTTTCTCTTTTCGCCTCATTTGGTATTTTGTGTGCAATTTACTGGAAAAGCTATGGCAAAAGATGGCTATGGCAGTTTGCTGTAATGACATTCTTTCTTGAAGAAAGTGGCAGGTGCTAATCTCATCAACAAAATAATTACATGGATTTTTATTCTAGAATAATAGTTCTTCCCCCTGTATTTCAGGCAGGGTCTGTCCATAGCTGGGCAACAGGACGTTCAGTGTATGTGGATTCTGCTCTGGTAATGTTCTTTGGCTGTGAGCTCTGTTTCTCAGTGCTTCAGTTTGGAAATAATGTTTGCAGGGGCATTTACTTCTATGGATAATTTTGTGGCTCAGATCCAGGAGCAAAAAAGAAGTGTTGCTAATATCACTACCATTATTTGACAGTCAAAATTCAAAGTGCCACGCTAATAATAATAATTTGTTTATTGCAGTGATAGGCAATGGCACAAGTTAAGATGCAGACTACAACAAACCTGTCCGGACCCACCATGTCTCCTATGGTGCTACCCCTACCAGTTGCCACTACAAGTACACTGGGTCTGCCTTCCTCAATGAATGGATCCATTTCAGAATCGGCTGCCAGCTGTAGCAGTCCTACTGCCGGCCTTGTGGATCCTGCTCCTTGTAGCAACTCACCAGGTAAGTTGGTTCAGGTATATTTTCTTTGGTGTTCAAATGAATTTTTTTGATGACTTGTTGATTTGAAAAATGAATAAATAAATTAGGTCTTAAAGATGATTAAAATAAAGAAAAAAATCTGATAGAAAAATATTTTGGCTAAATAGATTGTTTACTAAGTTAAATTTCTTTAACTGAGCTCAGACTTACTGTGAAGTGTTGACCAATGACATAAAAGTTCAGAAAAAAGAACACGTCTATTTTGTCAAATTCTGAGTGTATCTTTTAGTGGTGCAGGAAGGTCTCCAAGTGTATTTCTCTTCCCCAGAACAGAATGTCTTCAAACTCCTTGGCGCTGTTCAGTGTTTCTTTTGTAGCTTAATAAATGCTGTAGTTCCTATGCTGAACTGGGTATAAAATGCAGAAATGTTATCCTAAAAAAATAAGCAAGAGACAGTGTGTGTTAGGGATCAGTTGAAAAAGCAGTAGAAAGTTAAAAAATAGTGAGACAGTACATGTGAAGTAAGTCATCTAAGAAAAGCAGAACAAAATCCTTAATGGGGGAGAAAAGGTGTTTTTTGGGAGAGCTCTGAGAGTGACTTCATTATTGTGAGAAAAGTCTAAAACACCAGGAAGAAGCCTGGAGAAGCGTGTGGGGACCACAGGGTTTCATCTGCTATATTTATTTTGCAACTCTTACTCTATCTACTTCTGCTTCAAAGTGTCAAGAAACCATTCTGAAAGAGTTGTCAGTTCCTGAAACCAGTGTGCTCCTGACAGTAAACTTTGGTGATGTGGAAAATGTAGCATATGTGTATGTCCTCCTACACTGTCATGCTTTATAGAGACATTTTGGAAAGAAATAGTTGTATTTTTATCATTTTTTTTTAATCGCATGTAATCAAAATGGTTATTGTAAAATACGTATTCTCATATGATTAATATGTAAATAGCATTTAAACATTGTATTTAGCATACGTGCAATATTATTTTTTAGCTGAAGTATATTTTCTTTTCTAAGCATGATGCTGCTTTTGCAAAGCTTTACGAAGTTGTGAAGAATACATTTCTCCACAAAAACTTTACAGACTCTTTATTTACAGCTCCTCTCCAAGATAACATGGCAAACCCCAAAGAGAAAACTCCAATGTGTCTGGTAAATGAGTTAGCCCGTTTCAATAGAATTCAACCCCAGTATAAGCTTCTGAATGAAAGAGGGCCTGCTCATTCCAAGGTAAGGTCACAGTTCCAGGTGATGAGCCATACCTTAAATGCTAATAGATAATGTCATGGTCTGGACAATTGTGCTTGTTAAACACAGCCATGGTGCTTGTCTCAGGGGTTTCTTACTGTTATTTATTTGCTTTCTTTTTGTTGTTTACTGATTTCAGAAAGTATGTCTGTATTTCTGTGGAAGCTCTGTAGATCATTTTAAACGTGACTTTCATTTCCACCTTTGAGTTTATATTTGTTGGTCTCTGTAAAAGACCTTGTGAAGGTCTCTCCAGGGTAGCACTACCCTTTCTTAATCAATGTGGAGCATTTGCGTTTTAAGCTGCCTTTCTCCCCAGTTGATGTGCCTCTGATAACTACCTCAGGGTTTGTTTCGTAGTAGTGCAGATGACAACAAAGCTAGTTTCGTGTCATTTCTTTGAAGTGTTTATCTTTATGATTCTGTGTCCGTAAAGTTGATTGCATTGATGCTGTATCGTTGGATCTAGCATTATAATGCACAGACATTATTACTATTCTTTCTGTTAAAGTCTGTGCAACTTCAACATTTCCTGTGATATTAAAACTCCTGATATGATTATAGCATTGAAGTTTCTACTGTACAGCTTTGGGCAGTTCTCTTATCAGTTTGCATATCCAACTTCGTTTTGGAAGTACAAATTAGGATGCTTTCAGGTGATGTGGAATACAGGGGGATATTCTCATTCTAATAATTTTCAGGCATAATTTTGAATTTCCTCCTTAGTTAAGAGCAATCTGGAGGAGCAGAAAAAAGCCTGAAAAAGAGAGTGACTATGGCATTATAGCTGTTTGGAACTCAGTATTTCTGGAGTGGCAGAGCTGTGTAAGGCAGTGGGGTCACACTGCAGATTTCAGTCACAACAGTTTCAGCTAGGTCTGGGCTGCTGGTCTGCCATTGCCCCTGGTTTCTCAGTTGCATGTTATATTGTCAGCTAGTGCGGAGTTGATGGGAATCGCTGACCTCGTTTGACATCGTTCATGCATCCTTTATACTGGCAGAAAAGTCAGCAGGTGCAGGGCTAATGAGAGTCAGAAAGCTTTTAGGATTCCTCATTGCGAATGGAAATTAAAATGCTCTTCACTTTCCTGAAGGCATTTGGCACCACAGGATACACTGGTTGGTTGATTTTAGATTGTGGCATGTTAAATCTGTTGTGCTTTTCACTGTTGTGTATGCTTATTTTTTTACCTTTTGTCCATTACTGTGAAATAAGTACTTTCAGTGTACCAAAAGGTACAGTTTTGGCTGTTCATATTCCTTCGGCAGTAAAGAGATTTGAGTTACATTGCATTCATGCTATACTTTACATTTTAGCAGGGTATGAAATAAAAAAAATCCCAAGCATATGCTCTGTAGGCTCAGAACAATGTTAAGTCTAATTTTGATCTGTGCAGCAAATGCAAAAAACACAGGAGGGGAGGAGATGGAAGAGCAGTGGTGATATTGATAAGATTATGCAGACTTGTGTACTTTTGACCTACGAAAAGCAGAAACATAGAAATTATTATGACTGTATTAGCAGTTTAGTATAATGTCTTGCTAGTAATGTGATGATATACCTGATAGAATATGTGAAACAGAGCTGGGTTTGTCCTAGAAAGTATTATCAGAAGGATGTAATGCTGCTGCGGCTGTTTGCCATTTAGAGAACATCTCATATTGCTTTCCTTCTACACGTACTCTGTTCTTCTCCGCTAGCAGTTTTCATGATTTCCAGAGGCATGCTCTGTAAGACAGCTGTCTGCATTGTGACCACAAATGCTAGTAAATTTTTGTATCCTTTTTTCTAGTTGTCTCTGGAAAGTAATTTCTGACACTTCGGGTGAAATGGGAAACTAGAAACAGTGGAGATAGAAGTGGTGCTTTCTGACAGTGCAATTAAGGTTTCTAGGAGTCTGCCCTCCAGGTGGATTCTTCATCATGAGAAAAATGTAGAAGTGTTTGTTAGCATAAGCAAGAGTAAGCTCTGTGGCCTTTGCATTTGCACTCTCTAGCCATCAGGTAAATTAGGGGGGAAGTAAGGAATACAAACTTCCTCAAAAAATTGGTGAGAAATACTTCTTAATTCGTAGCAGAATTGTCAGCTTCGGTCTTGCAGAACTTGAGTACTTCATTGACTGCTCCAGATTTTGGCTTAGGCAGTTTTATTCCTTTAATTAAATTCCCACCTACTACTATGTGTGGGGGGTTTTTGTAGGAGTTTGTCAGATGGGCTAAGTTGAGAAGGTTAGAGCTCTGGCCATAGAAGTCTACTGAGCAAGTCCTTTATTGTATTGATTTTCTGCTTATTGCTCTAAGCATTAAACAGAGAGTTATAGGTTGGTAAGTAGCCATTATTAATCATATTTTTATTTAAATTCAATATTATTCTCCTCTTATAAAAATATTAGACTGATACTTTCTTGCAAAATAAAAAATATATAAACTCCACATCCAGAAATCAGATTTCAATTACTTTAGTAATAAGGATGGATGTTTGTAGATAATTTATATAATTACAGGTATTTAGCTCTAATACCCAGTTTAGCTTGTGGGGGGGGGGAGGGGTGAGGTGGGGTGGTGATGGATAGCATTTGACAGAGGGCAAAATTAAGATATTCTTTCTTCCTTCTTGTCTGTGAGGAAATGTCATGACTGTTGTGGAAAAAAAAGACATGGCAATAGGAACTGTGATATGGAGACTGGCACTGTGCTTCTGAAAATTACAGTAGGCCAAAGCTCAAGCCCGTAATTAAGACACAAGTATATATTTATGGCATTCAGTTCATATGCATGATGTGCACATATATAAGGCTGAGTTGGGAGGTAGACACATACTTGTGTTCAAATGCTTGTTTGCAAGTGCATGGTAAATGAAAATATATGTAAAGGCAAATTTAAAGGTTGCCCATCTCTAGATACTTGGTCCTGGATCCAACAAGTTTAAATAATTTAAAAAATTATAGAAAAAACACCTATCAAAATGAAAATTTTACTTTATATACTGCTCACACTAACATGTAGATTTCTTTATGTTGCCTCAAGTATGTTAGCATGTTCTCTGAGGTAGGTATATCTTAGTTTACAATGTGTATCTGTCTTTTAAGTCCTGCTTTATATGTATGGAATTCATATGGTAAAGACATTGAGTTCTTACCCTTTCTCCTGTTATTCTTATATGCTCAAATTGAACAGAACATGGACGTATCACACAGAAGATAGAGTCTATCTAATGCCTTAAATGTGCATTGAGTTTTATCTTCATGATTTGCACAGCATAGACACTGCTCAAAATAATCCTTTATTTCAGATTTGAAATATGTTTTTTTGATCAGTTACTCCATTTCTGAACTCTGAAGTTTTACAGTTCCTTCCTTTGCTATAGAGTCCACATTAAAGAGCTGCAGTTTCATTCAGAAAGATAATACTTCTTTCCTTTCTTACTTCATATTTTTGAGCATATTTGGGTTGTGACTCTGCCCTAACAATACAGATTATTTTCAGAAATCAGGTTGTGTGAGAAATTATTTCACTGGGTACAGGTATTTGCACCACATTCTCTGCTGCCTTGAAGAGGAGCAGTCATTTATATCCATTCATAATTACTACAAAATTACTTTCTTTAGTGGCATTGTTTTAATTTTTCTACTAGTAGAGTGACTAAATACATTCAAATGTGTGTAGAATTGTGGTCTTAACTGACCTGTATATAGTCTTTCAGGATAGATCATAAGTTTTATGTTATTATTACTTGGTTTAAATATTACTCTGTTCTTTCATAGTTGACATTAACATTCTGCTATTTTACTTTGTCGTTTGAAAGGCTTAATGTTACCCACTGCTAAGGACTGTAAGAATCAGATGAGTTTTCTGGGAATTGAACATAATGAAAATAGAACACAGTTTCTCTTCAGCCCTGAAAGCTTTTATACAGATTGGTCTAATCCATATTGATAATCTTGCCAGTGTTTACCTGTTCTTTGTCTTTGAAGATGTTCACAGTGCAGCTGACTCTCGGGGAACAGATGTGGGAAGCTGAAGGAAGCAGTATTAAAAAGGCACAACATGCTGCTGCTAGCAAAGCATTGAATGAAACTACCCTTCCCAAACCAACGCCTAGACCACCCAAAAATAATGTTAACAATAATCCAGGTATGTCATTTTCCTCTCTATGTCAAATATTGTTGAAGTGTTGGAATATTATACTACCAGTAAATAAATTTAACAAGATATAAGTTGAATTGGAGGATGAGAATCAACATAGCTGTTTTACAGGTATGATAGTGTAATGAAGAACTTCTAGGGAATTTGCACAGGAGAATTTTTAGCGCACATAATACTTGAACTGTATGTGAATACGTTATTTAGATTAGAATTGGACGTGAACAAAATGATTGTAGATGATTGACATACAGGACAAAACAGTGTAAAGTGATAGGACTTTAAATGAGTTCTCTTAAAGCCTACTTCTTTTGTTATCAGCTTTTCCCTGTAAGAGTATGCTCAAAGCCAAAAAAATATAGATGCTTGTGTAATGCTCTGCGATGTCAAGAATCAAACTCAAGATTCCTTTTTATAGAGGTCTGAGCTTTTTAAAGTCACAGTGATTGTGAAAGACAGAGGGCAAAAACATCATCCTGGGCCTGGAGAAGCCATGTATTGATCTCTAAAGGAGCAAGAGAATGCTATCACACCACTTCCAAACAATCCTTAATAGCCACTGCCCAGGAGGATACCCCCAAGCTATTTTTGTATTCTGTGACCAGTAGATGGTTGTAGTGACACTGATTTCCAGCACTGTTTTTCAGTTTGTTAGATCATTACTATTAGCTCATTAGCTTTTAGTTATAGTCTTAAATTTTCAAGTCTTGCAAATAAAACATTTTTTTCTAACCTGTAAGATTACCAAATAACTGCAGTAATGCCTGTTGCTGTTTGTTTGTTTCAATGGCTCATCGCTCTCTTTGTGGTTTTATTTAATGGTATTCAGTGGAAAGAGACATTATTCTTTTATCTTTATAGTTTAAGGAAGTGTCATATTGTAAGCACTTTGGAAAGATGAATAACCCGCTTGATTATAGCACTGACTTTCTCATTCATATGTGAAAATTAATCTACTGAAACTGCATAGAGAATGCACTGAGATAAATGTTTAAATGTTCTTTTTTTATTGCTTGTGGTTAGGTTGGCATCTATATTCCAATCTTTTAGAGAAGCTGAAATGTCATGGTAGTTGCTTCTTTTTCTATTTAAGAGCAGAAGAATATCATGCAGCTCTCTTTTTGCTGCTCATCTGTTTTGCTTGTTTCTCTTGCAATATTTGTGGTTTAAGTGCCTTACATGTATTCTTTGGGTTTTTTTGCAGGCAGTATAACTCCAACAGTGGAGCTGAATGGTCTGGCTATGAAAAGAGGAGAGCCTGCCATCTACAGGCCATTAGATCCAAAGCCAATTCCCAACTATAGAGCAAATTACAATTTCCGGGGCATGTACAATCAGAGGTTTGTACTTTTCCTATTATTTCATTGTTTTTATTCGTTGCTTATAAATCTGTTCTAAATCTTTGTGAAGTTCCTAAGTTATTTCGGGGTAAAATGAAACTAAGATTTCTATGAAGTAGAGTCTCTGCAGTGTTATTTTGAAACATGAATACTCCCTTCTAAAAGAAGAGAGGTGCCCTAAGCATGTCACAAGAAATAAAGACATGTTAAAAAAATTGTTTCTGTTTTTTAATGTGCATACTGGAGTTGCAGTCTACAGCTGTGGCAGTGAGAATGCAGAACATTAACTTTAGAGAGAGGTTTTGCTTTTTTTTGCTGTAGTGACATGTGATTAGAATCTGTATCGTTAAAAATGAAGCGCTGTTTTCTTAGAAATTGGATATAAAATTAGGAGAGCTGCGTTTTGAAAATTAGCTTGAAAACATTCTCAGGTTTCTATTTTTTAACCATTTTGCCTGGTCAGCGATCTTGGTTCCTTAACCCTCAGTGTTTAGTGAGGAAAAATCCTTTATTTCACAGATTAGAAATCTATATTCAGAGCCTTCCCTCAATGCAGTAATTACTGTAGTAAGGTGAGTAATTGTTAAGAAGATGGTATTTAAAATTACGTTTTTAAAGTATCAAATTCTTAAAGATTAAAAAATTTGAAACTTTAAGTGGGTGGAGCAGTTTCTTAACTGGCTATTCAAATATTTCATTCTTCAGTGTGTTCCAAATTTTTGAAACATCTTTATTTTTTCTATTTGTGTAATTTAGTACAGATAAAAAACAAGTGGGGTGGGGCAGAAGGCCAGAATCTGAACTTGCCTGCTTTATTGTGCTTGTTTGAGTGCAGTTGCCCATGCAGGGTGGCTAAAAATACTGTAGCTAGTAAAGTGATAAATAACTAAAACTAAGTAGTAAAACATATGCATGTCTACCTGTATAAACACATACATAAACCCCTATGCATATACTAGCTTACACATGTATACCACAGTAAAGAGGAAACCGAACAATGATGCCATGTAATATTGTTTTGGGGCTTTGGGACTACCCCTGTGCTGGAGATAATTGTTCTTTTACTTATTTTTCGTTTGGAGGTGCTGGTCCACTATGATCCCAGTAAGAAAGACACTTAGGCTCTGTAAGGCATCATTAAGGAGATGTGTAAGAAGTAGACAGTATGTATAAGCTGCCAGTATAAGAAGAGAACAGCAAAGATAACCTTCTACCCCTTCAGATGCTGAGAGCCTTGAGTGGTATAGCATCAAACAGGACTGAGACCACATTCAATGTGCCATGCAGACATTGGGTTCAGCAGAGATTCTCTCCTTCCTGGTCATTCACACTCTTACAGAATTTTTCTTACAAGGGGACAACTCTGTAATTTCTGTAGTCAAACCAGGAATGGTGTTCACGTGAGAACTTCTTGCTGTACTGTTAGATAAAGTCAGGGCCACGCAGGTGGTACCAACGGGGAGCTGCCCGCAGGCCCCTCTCTTGCAGCAAGTCTGTCCTGTGGCTGAGGGATTTCGCAGCACAGCCTCATCCTACGTGCCGCGCTGGGCATCAGTCCTGCAGCACAGCGCAGCCTACGCAGGGTCAGGCTAGCTGCAGCGTGGGACACTGGATCCTGCTCCTCTGCCAGTCAGGATTGCTGTATTGCTAACAGAGGTTATAATAAAGGAAAAAGCCCTCTGTTTTGGCACTCAAAATTTACCAGTCTTATACTGGTTTATACCAGTTTAAAGCCTCACAAGTTGGAGTTCTGAGCAATTTTGCAACAAAGGCACATCAGGAGCTTTCAGTTCAAACAATATATGTTACAGAAAAGCTATAAATGGTTAACATTGCATTTTGCATGGCTTCTTTTATCTAAGAGCTTTACAAGCCAACTGTGGGAAAGAAGGTGCTGATGCTTTCAGGGTCTGTTTACTAACTGATTAGGTTTCATGTTTGTCAGCACAGCATTTAGCACAGTTCGGTAGAACTGGCACTCTAGTCAGAAGAGGCCAAAGCTGGAAACAGCAGCTCAGGTTTGAGAAATATTGGCAGAGCTGAGGGTGAAATGTGCATACTACTCATCTCTGTAGCCAGTGCTAGAGCCCGTATTCCCTCACATCCCTGAGTATGCAGTTGGCTTGTTCATGGTTGTTCAAATCAGAGCAATTAATAAGATGTTGATTCTGACTACAGGGTCATCCAGCTTGCCTTGTCACCATTGAATGCTCATTTGTTTTATTTTAAGCTATTTTTTCTTTAATTAGAATTGAAGAGAGTCATTCCTGAAGTTAAATTGTCCTACAGTATTTTCAATTATAGAATGTCTGTAAGTGACAAAACAGAAATTACATCTTGTAGATTTACCGAAAGTAAGTGTTTTAAGCCAAGGAATAAAACCAGTAGAAACTAAACAGCAGCTTTTGGTGTTTTGGTATGGAAAGTAGTGTTAAAGGCATCACAAAACTCAACCCTTTGTTTCTTCGAGAATTCAGAAGCTATTTGCTTAGGGTACAAAATTCCTCAAAATGTATCTCACTGTAATCTAGAAAGCTTGAAAAACCTATACTAAAAGAAAAAAAATGCTTCCAAGATTAAAACCACTTGTGGAGTATAGGAACAAAGAAAATACAAAACAATGACAAGCTAAACAACGGACATAAAGTAATTAAAGCAGTTCCTTGATTGGTTTTGTGGAATTTGGATAGCGTGGTATTTCTGTAAGGAATGTCATGTAAAGTGGTGAGGTCCCTGGGATAAACTACAGCTTCTGTGCACTTTGGCAGGTTCTGCCGCATCAGCCTTTCATGTATATGGTTGCTTTTTCCTGCATATACATTGAATAACTGCAGACTAAGAAGACTATCACCTTTCTCCTTAGTGCATGGGTGAGGGTGCAAAGACCATTCCTCCTTTTCTTTTTCCTCACAGCCCTGTCATTCTAATCACGTACTTCTTTGATGCTAGCTTATTTACAGTGCTGTTTTCAAGGCCAAACTTGGAGAAATAGAGAACAGCACATTCTTGCCTCTGCTGGAGCCAGTCAAGCTGCCTGGCCAAGAAGCACAGGGCAGCACCCTCCATGGACATGTAGTTCCCACCTACTGGGCAGGCAGCTCCCCTCCTGGGTACTGAGTTGATGCATGGGACTGTTTGCCTAGGCTTAATTGCTCATGAAATTATGTATATCAGCCCTGTGAACCAGTGCCCTGAATACTGACTCACCGCTTTAAAAATGAAGTATAGTAAAAGGAAGTGTAAGGACTGGTCTTTGGCCAACTACATCTGCAACTGCTGTCTTCATAGTGGATCAATATGTTGCCCACACTAATGATCAGAAAGAGAATAGACTGTGTGATTATGGTATAAATTACTGAACTTGTCTTGTCAGATTAATAAAAGATTGTATGGTGAAAGAAGAGAGGAAAATGAAAAGTTTGTTTCTTCTGTGAATGCTGAGTTAAAGATTAAATATGTGTATCAAAGGGAACAAGTTTGAGGCTAGTGTTACTTGACATGAGTGCTTAGCAATGCAATCTAAATCCTCACCCAGCTTTGTTTCACAGAAATTACGTAGTCCCATGGGGAAGAAAAGAAAATCTAGCCAGAAGAACAGCTGCTAGAAGCCAGATTTTGAAGCAAGTGGGTTGCACCGAAGGAGACAATGTAAAATCTGTTGAGTCTGTCTCCAGAAATACACCTACAATTATACAACCCAGTTATCTAATTTACAGAAAAAGAATGAAGTCTGAAATTCTCCTGGCCTTTAGAAGGCCTTCTGCACTGGCTGAGCACCCTGTTTGCCTTCCAGGAGGAGACTTCTCTTTGCATTGAGAGCCTCATGCATTTGAGGCACAAATAGTCCAGCGCATAATGTTAAGTGTTGTTGGATGTGAAAGACTTGATCTAGTATTGATTAGGTCAGGCAGTAGCCTGGCCTGGAGAAGGTAAAGTCCAGATTATTCCATGAAGTCTTTTCATGACTTTAAGCACATGATTAGCCTATTGTCTGTTGCAGAATTCCAGTTATCTGGGGCCTTCTGCTTAGGCTTTCTGCAGCAGAGGAAGATTATATGTGCAGCTGTGTACAAAGATTTTTTTTCCCAAGTATATGTACTGTGGCAGATGCTAGGACACTAAGTTGCCTAAACATAGGCCTCTAGTGCCCCTTGAGACATTGCAGGGTGTTTGAGACATCAATATGGGAACAGTGGATTTGGCAGAAGACCTAGAGGAGACTTTTGCTAGAGTGGCAGCTGAAGGCCAGGCGAGATACCCTAGAGCATTTCAAATGGCCCATGTAGCTAAGTTTAGATGATTGAAGGAATCT
This sequence comes from Psittacus erithacus, assembly GCA_009867235.2. NCBI lineage: Eukaryota > Metazoa > Chordata > Aves > Psittaciformes > Psittacidae > Psittacus > Psittacus erithacus. Next base: position 30,396 of record WYDI02025443.1, on the reverse strand, counting down.
CTAAAAGTAGTGTTCAGCCATCATACCATTTCATGTAATCCACCAGGACTCCAACTATTCATGGTAAACTTCTGCTTTTCATGAATCAGTCCTGTGTCACATCATTTGCGTGTCCTAGGTACATGACTGCATCTCAACTGGTACTGTGTGCTTGTGTTTGGGCAGATAGGTGCTGTTCATCACAGTGCTGTTGGGGTTTGGATCCAAGATCAGGTACCTCTCAAATAGTCTCTGCCTGGTCACAAGAAATCCAGTTTCCCATTCTAACTAGTAGAAGGTCTAGTCAGAGCAGTTGCGTGTCTAGAATGCTCTTTGTCATGCCATGAACAAGGATGTCTACCTTTTGTATGGAACTCTCCAGAACTTCGCTATAATAGCAACTTAGCTTCTATACATTAACTAAATACCTTCAGGCATCTGATCTTGAGCTGAATCCTAATCGAGAAATAATCCTAAGAATGTTGATTTGTAATAATTTGATGAATGCTGTAGTGGGAGTCATCTGACTTTTGCAGTGGAAGGACTGGAAAAAGATAAATATCTCTTCCCAGGGAGGAGGGAAAGAAAAACGTCAGAACAACAAACTCTTTAGGGGCATGTCTGGGTAATAATAGTACTAAGGAAAAGCAGGCATGCAACTACTGAAATGTTTTTAGTTGAACAAAGTAGTGTTTTGCTGCAAAAAGCTGTTAGGCTGTGGACACCAGTGCCCTTGCTCTCCAGGTAGAGTGGACCCCCAGTTCTGAAGCCTGCTGTGTTTAGCTGAGTTAGTCACAAGAGAAGAACCCCCTTGATTAGGAGTGCTGTGGGGTGGCACCGGGATTTTTACCTTGCTACAGTTGTCAGCTTCAGGCTTCAGCTATAGGGTACAACATCCCTCCCCTAAAAAAGCCCAGGAAGGGGCGGAGGTGCTTTGCCTACATTTCCAGTCAACTGTTGCAAAATTTTGTCCTTAAAATTTGCATTTTATGGATTAAGAGATGTGATGATGAAGATGTTTACTGACTGACTTTGAGAAAACTCCTTGCTGCATTTCTTGCCCTCTTCGCAGCTTTTTGGACAAATGGCCAAAACCCTTTTGGAAGAAAAGGTTTTTAAAAACTACTTGGAAAATAGAAATTTAGAGTTCGGTTAGAATAGGTTATATCTCCCTAAATACACTCTTAATTTCATTCTGAATGACAGATGCAGATTTCAGAGAGTTAAAATTTAGGGAAAGAAAGAATAGTTCTAAGAATAATGCAAGTGATTGTTCAGGTTAGCAATTTGATTGTTCAGCTGGAAAGGGCTGGTTTAGACCACTAGGTGGCAGCATGAATTCATGTTTTGTTGTAAAGAGTCTCGCAGCAGGCGCACTTTCAAAAGTTGCCTTTTCCTGTTCTGAAGCTTTCCATTACTTTAAAATGTCTTAAATCCAGCATAAGTCAATTAAAACTGGGTTTGCTGCAAAGTTTTCTTTCATCTGTCAGGTTTTCTTTCCCTATGATTGAGGCTGAAATGCGGTAACTTCAATGACATTATCTGCTTTTTATGAAAATCTAGTGCGAGTAAAAGGTGCCAATTTATGAGCAGTGAAAATTGAAGTGTTTGGTTTATCCACAGAAAGATAGTGAGAATTCTGCATTTCACCATATTATTTAGTTTCTCAGCCTTGACCTAAAGAAGTTTCCTTTAAAGATAAGGCTGCAACTCGGCCACCAAACCTGCAGTCTGTTCATACTAAAGAAGCTTTCAGATGATTTGAATATATATTCACTTGGAGGGGACTGAGATTGTTAGCTGATAGTTGATTCAGTTTTGTACATTAGCAGTTGAGGTAGGATTCAGATTGTAGCTTAAAGTCTTGTACCTCACATTGCTACTACCCTGCTAGTGTATCAGCATGATAGCGTAATGATCCACTCACAGACTTTCAATTGAATTCTTTGTGTTTGTCTTCTGCATGCTGCATTTCACTTCCCCTGGCTTGCTTGTTCCCACTCATTGCCTGCTTCCCACACAGACATATTGTTATAAGGAAAGTGTTGAGTACAGCTGTGCTAGGATTTTTCTTGCTAGTATTTGTTTCTAGGAAAGGAAAAGGGAGAAAGTCAGTCCATTTCCTGTTGGTTTAAAACAGCAGAAACATCTGTTTGTGTTACAATAGTTTTCCCAAAAGAACAGTGGCAAGGGAGCTTGCAGGTGATGAGCTTTGCCATTGCCAGTAGCTATCAGTTTAGACAATGGTGATTAGTATGGTTGGCTTAAAAACAATATAAAAATTCCTGAAACAACAGAGGATATTTATTCCTGCAATAAAATTTTTGACAGCTAATGTTCAATTTCTACAGTGTTTTAGATCATAAAAATACATGGAGTATCTGGGATCAGAAACCCCAGATTCTGCTGTGGAATCTACAGACTCCTTAAATGCTGTCCCAACATGATTTTTCTGCAGTCCCCTCACCCTGTTACGAGATATTTCCACAGTGCTCACAAGGTGGTGTTTTGTGATGTGTCCTGGGACAGCTTGCGTGTGATCCTTCTGACAAACCCATCCACTACATTAATGGATGCATTTAACCGATGGGGGATCAATAAAATACATACTCTTAAGTGTATTTACAATATTACATTGACAGCTGTTAAAATAATGCCATGTAGACTAAAATTCAAGCTGATAGAACAAAGAGCAAGCTTTTGGGGTGGTATTCCCAGTACAGTGTTTCTTCATTCTCCAAGTCAATGCACTTACCTGGTATCATTAAAATCTTTTTAGCCTTAGCTGAAAAGCCTCTAGATGCTTAACAGTCTTCTTGCCTAAAATGTGATATGCAAGGCATGGCGTTTTACACTATTGCAGTGTTCTAAATTGTCTTCACTCAAGTTAAATAATTTTGTCAACGAGCTTTTGACCCTATTTATACAGGAGCTCCTAAGCCCTATTATTTTATTTTTAATATTTGTCTTAATTTTCCTTCAGGATATAGTGACCTCCCCATATTACTTGCTTTCTTGCTCTAAGAGGACTGCCCTATCCTTTTGTGGTCCTTAGCACACATTTGGGGTATTTCTTCTGAAACTTCTTTCAGTGGACAGTGTTCTTTTCTTTTGATTGTCAACTTTCTCAGCTCTTTCTTTGCTCTGGGGAAAGGTACATCTGCTCCAGATCTCTCCAAGTTTCAGCCATGACTTATCTTGTTCTCACTTAGGCTGAAAACATGAAGAAGTGAAATACAGATCCTCTTCATCTTCGGTTTCTTAATGTCTGTCAATACTGCTCTTCAGCTTGGGAGAGTTCCTGTAAACATTTTGATTCAAAGATTTTCAGAGCCAACAGCCTGCCCCAACACCTTGTAAATCTCTTCAGTCTCTTGGCTTTGCAACTCACTGGGTGTCCTTTCTCTAGATCTGGTTGGTCTAAGGCAGCTTTACTTTCAGGATCGGACAGAAGACTAGCATTGCTGCTGTGTATAAATGTAAGCACTGATTCAGAATGCTCCTCCAGGACCAGGAATATTTTGGGTGTGCTTCTTTCTTTCCCCAGTTAGCTTTTTATTCACTTTTATTTTTTTCCCTGTACTTCTGCTGAGCTATGGGTATTTCAGTCGAGAGACACATGACATAGTGTGTTCAATGGAAGCAAGCCTGGGTGGCCTCCTTGCTTGGTACGGTCTTTCTGCTTGGTTCAGAACCTGAACATTGGTTACCAGTATATATGTTCTTCCAGAACCTGAACAGTGGTTATCGGTAAATACATTCTTTTTCCTTTGCCTGCTTTTTTCGGTAATTGCACAGATGAGCTGCTGTTAGAGCTGAAACATTAGTCTGAGAGGCTCTTGTAAGTTTCCTGAAGAAAGCAAGCAGAAAGAAGCTTATTGGCTAATTTTTAACAGGTTATAACTCAGTATGATCTGATTGGAATTGTACTCTCTCCTAGTCCAAGGTCTTTGTCTCTTTTGAACTAGAAGCTCTACCACAGATTTGAGGAAGTAGTGCCTTTTCTCAAGAAAGGTTTTCAGGATTCTTTTGTGACAGACTATACAAAGTCTGAATGCAGAGCTTCTCACCAGCAGCCACTGTGCTACAGTTTCTCCTCAGGTCTTGTCTACAGTCATGATTTTGGTGGCTGCTTCTGTGAAAGAAAGTACAACTAACATCTCTTCTGAAATGCTAATTACCAGGATTGTCTGAAGATCTGCTTATCTTTTTAGGATATCTTAGAGGAATGTCTGTTTAAGTTGGTCATCGTCACACAGGGGATAGCTGCATTCACAGCATCAGATACTTTGGCACCATGATTTGTTTGGATGATTTGTTTCATTGAAGTGGGGCTGAATCCCCCAGTAGTGTGATCAAAAGGGAAATCATCTCTGGAAAAAACCTGACCCAAAACTCTCTCAGCTTTTAGATAACGGAGGGGAAAATGGAGGCTAATCACCTCACCGATTTAGATTCAAGTCTGACATTTGTGTCAGTGAAACAGAAATAGGAATTCTTAAGGAGGTGGACATCAGCAGCTGAACCTTTTTTCCATTCAGTAAAGGTAATCTCTGTACTGAGCTTGTTTACTAAGTCAGAAGTCATAATAACCATTTTGGATACACAACAGAAGGAGATTAAACTCTTCAGAAGGGATAGGAAAGGAGGGAGAGGCAGTGGGGTAGACCTGTATGTTTTGACTGTCTAGAGCTTAATGCTGGTGATTGTAGGGTTTGAGTGTTTATGGGTAAGAATCCGGGGGAAGGCCAGTAAGGCAGATAGTAGTAGTCTGTTACAGATCATCCAACCAGGATGAAGAGGCAGACAGAATATAAGCAGCTGGGAGAAGTCTCATAATTGCTAGCCCTTGTTCTCATGGGGGACTTCAGCTTTCCAGATGTCTGCTGGAAATACAATACAGCAGAGAGGAAGCAGTCTCAGAGGTTCCTGGAGTGTGTGGAAGATAACTTCCTGACACAGCTGGTGAGTGAGCCAGCTAGGGAAGATGCCCCGCTGGACCTGCTGTTCATGAACAGAGGACTTGTGTGTGATGTGATGGTTGGAGGCCATCTTGGGCATAGAGATCATGAATGATAGAGGTTTTGATTCTTGGAGAAGTAAAGGCAGGGAGGGGGTTCCACAGAACTGCTACTTTGGATTTCTGGACTGTGGCCTCTTTAGGAGCCTGGTTGACGCTGGAAGGCAGTCCTTAAGAGCAAAGGAGTTCCAGTATGCCCAGGAAGGCTGGACATACTTCAGGACGAAAATCTTAAAGGCACCAGAGGAGGCAATCACCATGTGCTGGAAGACATGCCGATGGGAAAAAAGACTGTCCTGGCTGAACAGAGAGCTCTGACTGAACTCAGGAAAAAATTAGAATTTCTGACCCTTAGAAGAAAGGGCGAGCAACTCAGGAGGGCTACAAGGATGTCATGGGGTTATGCAGGGAGAAAATGAGAAGGACGAAAGCCCAACTAGAACTTAATCTGGCTACTGCCTTAAAATAGAATTAAAAATGTTTCTGTAAATACATTAACAACAAAAGGAGGGCTAAGGAGACTCTCCACCCTTTATTGGATGCGGGGGGAAACAGTGACAATGGATGAGGAAAGGACTGAGATACTTACGCCTTCTTTGCCTCTGTCTTTAACAGTAAGACTAGTTTTTCTCAGGGTGCCCAGCCCCCCTGAGCTGGGAGCAGAATGAAGCCCCTATCATCCAAGGAGAAATGGTCAGTGACCTGCTACACCACTTAGACATACACGAGTCTATGGAGCCAGGTGGGATCCACCCAGGGGTACTGAAGGAGCTGAACTTGATGGATCTTACAGATGCTTTCCAACCTAAATGATTCTGTGATTCTGTTCTAACAGTCCTTGGTGTCTCTGTCCTCCATGTGTTTTTTGGAGTCCCTGCTTTCTAGAATACAGTTCCACTCTATCTTATATACATTTTCTACCAAGTCTGCAACTTATCTTGTAATATATTGATCCAACATGATTTAACTTTTTTCCTGCATTAATATTCAGTACCTTTTTGTACTCAGTGGACCAGCTGAGTTGAGTCACTGTGCATTAGTGGCTGCTACTACTGCACCCTCATTATATTAATATTGCATACATTTTAATTAGCAATTTATTTATATTTAGTTGTCTTACAATATTTACATTGATGTAAATCCATTATGTCCATTAAAGTTTGAATATTGAAAAAGTATCGTATCTGCTATTCATGAACAAGTTTCTCTAGGAAGTGTGCTCTTTTTACGCTTTTAAATAGAAAGGAATTAAAGCATGGAAAGACATCTCCACTCATCTTTTTAGTTCCTGACTTTTTTGCCCCTTCCAGACTTCACTATGCTGGATTAACAGATCCTTTCCCTTGCCTTCCCTTCACATGTGTACATAAAGCTTCCTTCATAGGACCATCCACGTTATTTTCAGCATCCTGATAGGATCAGTGTAGGGTAACATGAAATCTCTTTCCAATTGACCAAGTTCCCTCTGTCTCACATTTTATTTCTTTGCAAGTCTGATGGCACAGATGGGAAGTTTTCTGGACAGAAGCTGTAGCTGGCCATGATAGTAGTATTTCATAGGATGCAGAGATGATAACTGGCAAGGTAGGAGAGTGCATCCTCAGTTAACTGAACTCGCTGAGAGATGGCTCGTTAAGCTGGAATTAAGTGTGGTTTTAGACTTTGTTCTCACTTTTAATCGTTTAATTGCTGTTTAAAATTGCAAGTTAATTTTTTTTCCTCAGGATAATGCAATTAAATGCCTACCTTTACATTCCTCCAAGTGGGAACAGAATATAGCCCAATATACACTAATTACTTCAAGTCAATTTGGATGGTAAGAATCACACTGTGAGCTTTCTTGGGCCTTCTTACTCTGTGGAATTTTAGGTTAATTAATTCCTATGAAGTCCTAGGCCTGAGATGATTTTGTTAGTAACATTTTTATTAGCATTATATTACCAGTATAAATATATGATAAAATTAAATGAGGCACTTCATTCTTTCATTTGCTTGGTCTCTAGGTGGCAAGTGACATGATTTTTTTTTTTTACATGAGTTTCTTAAGTAGAAAGAAAATGATATTGTAGTCAGATTGCAACATTGTTTATATTCTTTTACTGTAATGGATATTTGGACAGCATTCTCAGTAATCACTGCATGCTTGTAAAGATTAGTGAGTAATACAGTTCATGGGAAATTTTATGAGCTGAACTAGATAAGAGTTTGAGATGTTTGTCCTCTGGATGTCTGCTTTAACCTCTAAGTATACAGTGTACATCACAGCTTCATTATGTTTTCCCTTTTATTCTTATTGTACTTGGTTTTTATGGCATGGAGAAGAACATTTTCTTTTTCCTTGTATTTATATTTTTCTCTCTGCCATCCGCTATCTCCATTACAACATTGGCCTCTTGACATTTTCCAATGCCTTAAACTCTGGAGGCAGTATTCTTGTTATGTTCTTTTATTATTCATGCTATTTTTGCAGTCAAGAATAAGTTAAGTTGTGTTGACCATTTTTGTTACTTTTAGTTATTCAGTTGACAGATAAAAATACTACTTCAGAGGCACATAATGTTTTGTTCTGTGCTCTCTTTTTGATTTTGATTGTTGTTTTTCATTTGTTTTTTCTCTTAGTCTGCAGTGTGCAGTACTTTGGAAAGTTCATCTCATGATCTTTTTTTCCCTAGGTTTTTTTCCCCTTTTATTCTTCTTAGCTTTTCCTTCTTTTCCTATTACTCTCTTGCACTAATTTTTCTTTGGTTTTTTTTAAAAAAAAAGTTATTTGGGCTGGTTTTGAGACCCTTCTGGCACTTTGAAAAGTGTTACTTCTAAACTTTAAGGCTTTAAACTGAGGGAGAGGGAGCAAAAAAAGTGGAAAGAGAGATCTGAACCTACTGTGCATGGAAACATCTCTCTATAGCTAGTGCTACAATATGCTTGCTGTATTACTCGTTAGATTAAGTCATGGCTGTTAAAGTATTTAGCTTAAAATGTCTGTAGTTTTCTGTTTTGTTTTGTTTTGTTTTTCTAATTACTTTCGAGGAGCAAGTGTTTTTACTTGTTGATGTACATATTTGCTGCAAATGCTAAACAAAGTAGTGGTACGTGTAGAGAGTAAGTATTGAATAACTTATTACAGTCAAATGTCTGTACTGAGCAACTTGGAATTCAGAGATACAGTGATGTGGCAATGTTATCTTGTCATCACAAATTCTCCTGGAAAGATTCCACATTAGATAATGTTATGTTAAACTGAATCTCCCTCCCTTTTGTTTTTTTCACTCAGGAATGCTTAAATATTGTGATCCTGAAATCATAAGTCAATTTTTGTTTCATTAAGATAGTCATACTGCTTGAAGGAACTGTGTAGTCTCTAGCCCAGGAAAAGAAGGAAAAAAGGTAATCATCATTAACTTCATGAAATACAGACTCAGCACAAAGTTTAAAAGAAATTATAAATAAAGACATGCAAGTAAAAAAAGGATGAAACTCACTACAAAGTTACTGTATAATAAAGGTAGATTATGTCTGGCTAATATGTTAACTTTGCAAGTTATGTGTTAATTCATTTTTTTAGGTAAAGAAAGTAAAGCAAATATTATATTTGTGAGATTCAGTTAAGCATTTTATAGCATTAGACAAGGATACTGTTTTCATTAAAGTGAAGGAAATTGAAAGATTTGTGTAAGAAATGCAAGGTGGAAAAGGAGAAGAAAAATAATCAGCAGTATTAAAAGTCAAACTTGGAGGAAGTTGTATTAAATACAGATCTTTCAGTTTTAGATTCAAACTTTTTAATTTTTTTTTAAAGGTGTTTGCACAAAAAGTAGGAAAAAGTTCATGTGATGTTGAAGGCGCAGTTACAGGAAGATCAAGATATTCCAGGAAGAGTTGGACGATCATGAGGACTGACATTAGAAATGGGATGAGACTAGACTTTCCAGTATAAAATGTAAGATGAAGACCGTAGGCACTAGTAGCACTAACTCTGTTGTCACCTGAGGGTTATTCAGTTGGAAATCACAGAACAGGATTTTTATCTAGTATTGTTAATTATTTGCAAGATAAACTAAGAACAACTGATGTGATTGAACCAGAGGAGAGGCAGATGTGATTTTTAAGATGGGTTGAGCGAGATACTTTCAGTAAAGATCTATAAATATTGCTAATACACAGAACACTGTTAGCCTTTCATGCAGTGTATTTTCTGCCATTCTTGACTCTCTTATTTAAGAACAGGAGCAAGTATAGGGAAGGGCTATGAAGGATTATCAGGATAGTGGGTAGCCTTTTGTACAAAAGGCTTCTAAACTATCTTGACTTGTTCCCTTGCAAAAAAAAAAAAGGCTGAGAAGGGATGGGAAAGCTCACATTAGAAGGTAAATATAACAAAAAAGTGAGCTATATAAGTTAAAGGATAGTATTGACACAAAAAAAAAAAGTAAAAGTATAGCCAACCTGGGTATTAGGAGATTCCAAATTATCAGCTCAGTGTCTAGATCATCTTCCCAGCAAAAGCACTGTTTTCTAATAGACCTTAATAGATAAAGAAGACTGCATTATGCAGTTGCCTGCAAATCATGAATCTTGAGTGATTAATGCAGGATTTGCTTGCATTCTTACATTTGAAGTAGAAAGGGTTTGGGGTTTCTGTGTCTTAAAATAGGAAGCATCTTTGTTATGATTTCTCATTTTTTTAAAAAAAAATGCAGATGCTTTTGAATCTCTCTGTTAATACATTTCCATCACATGGTTATTCTTCACAATTCTTACATGGTCAATTAAATATTCTATTGCTTAGTGGTTTTCTATAACCAGGTCAAAATTGGTTTCATAAACTGATCGTAGCAGATATTATATAGAGAAAAAATATGGAATGATTCAGAATTAATTAATTTTAGTCTTTTAAAGATTCAGATTATAGTTTAAAACCATCTTTCTAATGAAGGATGATCTGGGACAAGTATACGTGATTTTTCATTTTTTTAGCTGAGGGGAGGTCAACATTAGAAACGTGAAAACAGTCATAGGCTATTTAAATAAATCAGCTAAATAGAAATTTCAGATTATCTTTCCATCTAATAACAGATGTCTGTGGCAAAAAACGCTGCATAGTTTCTTGTCTTACTCCCTTTACATTAAGAATGCTTTTGGAGGGTGTGAGGGTGATCTAGAAGAGGACAGCCAGACTGATTCAGGGATAATGGACGGTGGTTCTCAAAAGGAGTACTTGGAAAAGAGAGCCTCTTTGTTCCCAGGTGGTGTTGTGGACCTGCTGAAAGAACCAAGAGGTGGACTGTATGAAGACAAAAGTGGCTAAACTGGATGTATCCTTCTTCAAAACATAGAACTCACATCTGTAAGAAATGCACGTGGCTAATGGACTGCTTAGAAAAATCGGACATGGCCAGCGAACAGCTGCACTAAGCAACTTGCTCCCCTAGAGGAATTCCAAATGTTACAGAGAAAAAGTTGTTCACAGCAAGTGCCATTTCCTACTCCCCTGCACAGTCTGTGGCTCTTTATCCCTCCGCTTGTGAAACCCATAGCATTCTCCTGGTTAAGCAGTCTCAGCAGGGCTGCCGGCTTGATTGAGTTGGTATGGAAAAGAAGCCAGGGGAAAAAGCACAGAAAATGACCCTTTCAGCCCAGAGCTGGCATCTGAAGAATGACTTTCCCATGCTGTGTTGTATCTTGTGTTTTAGTGGCCCTCACCCTAGCCGGAATGGTCCCTATTCCTCTTCACTTTGCGTTATGAAATGGGAATGGGGTAATACTTCCTATAACACTTGTGTAGTGGAGAAATAATTGAGTTTATTTGTTCTTTTTTACATAGGTGAAGGATACATTAGCCATTAGAATTCAGACAAAGTCTCGCTGGAGTTTTTAACAGTGAAAAGGAGTCTAAATCTAAATAAATCTCCTGGTTCCCATGAGCTGCAGCTTGCACTTGTTTGGGGTTTTTTTTTCCCCTTCTAAGAATATAATAACAATATTTATCAAAAACATTTATGCCATTGCGGAATCCAGAGAAGTGCAGTATGAACACATAATGTATGTACTAATACTTTATTTGTCTTTGTGTATGTGGATTTGATGGCCAAAAAGGAAGAGGCCCCAAGGGCTCCTTAGTATGCAATTAATATTTTGGCTAGAAAAGCAGCAGATTGTTTCAGTATGCTTGCATGTTATGACATCATATTCCAGTAAAATTATAATGAACAGAATTTTTGTTTGTCTCTGTGGCAAACCAAAATGAGTTTTCTAATTGTCAACAGACTTTGGTGATTTATTTAATTATAGTGGCGCCCGCTCACACCAACTTAGTTAAGGTCTGTTATGAACCCCTATTTTTAGTGGTTTATAACTAGTTGTAAATATTTGCTCATTGCTGAAACTTGGCATTCCAGGTCACAGTCATAAAGCAAATATCCTTTTTCAGGTTGACTGTTCTAAGGTGATACCAACAACATTAGCTAAAAAGTTGATTTCTGATGCTGTGAAACTTAGAGGGAATAAAGAGAACCTGTTTTCCAGACCTCTTTTCTGAGGGGTCTTCTTAAGAATCTTAAATGTCCAGAAGAGCCAGATAGAAATTAACTTGTGTTAATAGGTCGTATGTGACTGGTTGTTATGGTATTATCCTTTATCACTTTTTTTTTTTCATTCCAATTGAATCTGTTATTTCATATGTCCTTTCATTGTCTTCCGGTCTTGTAATCTGTCATTTGTCTGTGTCTGTCCAAAAAGTGTGCCAGTATCACCTGGGAATACTTATTACGTGGGAATTTTATCCAAAGGAAAATCTTAGCCTCTGTATCTGCCATGTAGAATGCTGAGAGATGTGTATTCTTTAAATGTAGGTAGTTTAAAAACTTTCAGAAACTTAAAGAGTCTGAGAAGTGTTGCAGTTGGAAATCCTGACTGTTTCAGTTCTGTGGCTGAACAGTGTCAGAGGGGTAAAGGAGCATAGAACTGATGTGTAGGAGTTCTTGTGACAGAAAATGTGCTAATATGTTGTTGCATAACAGCAAATTCTGTATAAACATTTCCAAGATTGTTAATGTCTTCAGTCCTTTCTAGTAACTCAGATGTAACCTATTGGGAATGATCAGTTAATGATCAGTGTCAGATAGATAATCTTAAATTTGTCTGGAGTTGTCCTTATATGAGTGTCCATTTTCAGGATGCAGAATCATTCTATATTAAAACTCAGTTTAATTATCGCACCGTACTTTCAGACTGTAATATTATGATCACTTTTAAGGGCTTTGTTAATACCAACTCTGTCCTCACCATTGAGAAGAGGAGGATGTTCTATTTGCATGCTCCATGTTGTAGAGAAGCCAGTATCCTCAGATTTAGTTCATTTTCTAAGCATTTCAGGTGCTCCTTTGCACTTTCCTGGCAATGTTCATATTATCAGTGCTTTTCTAACTCTGCTTGAGGCCAAGCAGAGCAAGAAAAGTTTAATCAAAACCATGTAAAATCCTAATCATTCTGCCAGTGCCAAAGAGCTGCATGAGGCTCTAGAGCCATAGGCTGAATATCATTTTTCCATATTATCACATAAATAGCTCCCTAAACACTCTTTAAAAGTAAAGGTGAGGAGGGGGAAGGCAAAAAGAGAGGGCCTGATGTAGGATCTGAGTTTATGAAGTGCATTAAGGTTCATGTGCTTTCCTCCTTTGCCTGTAATGGAGAGAAAGTAGGTCTAGTAACTCAGTAAGAAACAAGACCTTCTGATGGATATTGTATTTTCCGTAAGTCTAGGTAGTTGCTAAAAGCACTACTACTTTTCTTTGTATTTAAAAAGGATTGTGAAGTAATGAGGTGTGGTGTATTATCAAGGTGCCTACTGCTTTTGCATGACAGAGCTTATCCTGTGCTAAGATGCAGCTAACGGAGTTAGCAGTTACCAGGCTGCAGCTGTAGATCTGAGAACTTCTGGGATGGTGGGAGGGTTCCTGGGAACTCTTTGAGGAATTTGAAGGTGCCTGTTGGTGCAGGGAAAGGGTAACTGCAGGAGGCTGTGGCTTCTAGCAAGCTGTAGCAGCAGCCAACCAGCTCTGTCAGCTACTCCTGATCTAAAGTTGCGCTGAGCTTTTATTTCAGAGAGAGTCAATAACCCTTTCAGGGTGCTGACTGACAGCTGCTGAACATGAGCCAGCTTGTGCCCAGGTGAACAAGAAAGCCAATGGCATCCTGGCCTATGTCAGAAATGGCGTAGCCAGCAGGGCCAGAGAAGTGATCATCCCCCTGTATTCAGCATTGGTGAAGCTGCACCTCGAATACTGTGTTAATTTCTGGGCCCCTTACTACAAGAGAGAGATTGAGGTGCTGGAGCGGGTCCAGAAAGGAACAGAGAAGCTGGTGAAGGGTCTGGAGAATAAGTCTTATGAGGAACAGCTGAGGGATCTGGGGTTGTTTAGTCTGAAGAAGAGAAGGCTCAGGGGGGACCTTATTGTTTGCTATGACTACCTGGAAGGAGGATGGAGTGAGGAGCTGGTCTCTTCTCCTAAATAAAAAGTGATACGACAGGAGGAAACAGCCTCACAGCAGGGCATGAGCAATCCATGTTTCTATAGTGCACCAATGACAACATTCTGACATAGGTGGTTGAAGAATCAGTGAGCATGAGCACTGCTACTGGAGCTCACACTTTCAAAGAATTGGTCAGATATGTGAAGGTTGGAATCAGTGCAGTGACCATGAGATAATGGCAGGATATTGAGAAAAGAGAACAAGGCAAATATCACAGATCACAAACCGGACCTCAGGATAGTAGACTTAGGTCTCTTCAGAGACCTGCTTGAAAGGATCTCAGGGGATACATTCTGAAGAGGGCAGGAGTCCAGGGAAACTTGTCAAGGTTTACCTCCTCCAAGGTCAAGAGTGGTTTAACTGTCCATCCCAGCATGCAGGTAGTCAGGTAAAGGCGGCAGGAAGCTTGCATGGATGAACAAGGAACTTCTGTCTAAACTCAAGCAGGATTTGTGACCCAGGTGAGGTGACAGAGAGTGAATGTCTGCATACTGTACATACTGTACACACATATACAAGTGTGCAGTAATGGAATTAGGAAAACTGAAGTCCATATGGAATTGAGTCTCAAAAGAGATGTAAAGGGCAGCAAGATGGGCTTCTACAGCAGCAAGAGGAAGACTAGGGACCACTGTTAAGTGGGGTAGGGAATGTGATGATCATGGAAAAGATAGTGGTACTCAAAATGGCTTCATCTCAGTCTTTACTGATAAGACTAGCCTTCAGGAGTCCCATGTCCCTGAGATCAGTGGTAAAGTCTGGAGAAGGTTGGACTTGCTCTTGATGGAGGAGGATCAGGTTGGGGAACATTTTAACAAATTGGACAGGTCCATGAGGCCTGATGGGGTGCGTCCATGAGTGCTGAGGGAGCTGAATGATGTCATAGCGATGCCACTTCTGATTATCTTTGAAAGATTGCTGTCATTAGGGAGGTTCCTGAGGACTGGAAGAAAGCGAATTTCACTTTTGTTTTCATGAAGGGCAAGAAGGAAGATGTGGGAAAATAGTAAGTCAGTCAGCCCCACTTCAGTCCCTGAGAGGGGATGAAAGGAGAGGAACAGATGCTGTTTATCTTGACTTTATCAAGGCTTCTAACACTGTCTCTTATCCTTCTTGGCAAACTCATGAAGTATGGCCTGGATAAATGGACAGTGAGGCAGTTTGAAAACTGGCCGAACTGGCAGGCTCAAAGGATTGTAATCAGTGGCAAAAAGTGTACCTGGAGGCCAGTCGCTAGGGGTGTACACCAGTGATCAATACTGGGACTAGTACTGTTTAATATCTTCTTTAATGATCTGGATAATGTGTCAGAGAGTACCCCCAGCAAGTCTGCAGATGGTACAAACCTGGGAGGAGTCGCTGATGCACCAGAGGGTTCCTCTACCATCCAGAGGGACCTCGACAGACAGTGGAAGTGGGCAGACAGTAAGTTCATGAAGTTGAAAAAAGGATAATGCAAATCCCTGCATCTCGGCAGGAATAACCCCATACATTACTGCATAATGGAGGATAACTGCCTGGAAAGCAGCTTTGCAGAAAAGGACCTGGGAGTCCTGGTGGGTACCAAGTTAAACATGAGCCAGCAATGTGCTGTTGCAACAAAGGTGGCCAGCAGCATTTTGGGCTGCATTTAGAAGACTGTTGTCAGCAGGTTGTGGGAAGTTGTTCTTTCCTTCTACTCAGCTCTGGCACTGGGTCCAGTTTTGGGCTCCCCAGTACAAGAGAGACATGGACAAACCAGTGCAAATTCGGTGGAGGCCGTAGGGTGATTAAGGGACTGCAGAATCTCTCCTCTGAGGAGAGAATGAGAGAGCTGGGACTAGTTAGCCAGAAGAAAAGGTGCAGATGCAGTGTAGAGGAGCAAGGGATAGACAGCTCAAAGTCAGCTGTGGAAGAAATGGAGTTGATGATGATTATGAAGCTTTTTAGTACTTTTTCCTTTGATTTTAAATGTGTAGTATTTTTCACTTTGGAAATATAGATTGACCTATGTTTGGTGTCAAAGGACTGTTCCTGATTCTTAGTTTTAAATTCTTTCAAGGTATTATTTACATCTATTGCCTGCATATTCCCTAAATATATTTTTAATATTCCCTAAAACAATATTGCAAATCAAATAAAACCAATAAACCAAAGGAAAATGTTGATACAGGAAGCATTTTATGTAAACTCACTAAGTGAAGGGAGAGTGAAATTCTGCCTTTCACTTGGGAAAAATTACATTCTTTTTGAAGTAAATCTCAGTCTCAAGCCACTGTACTTTTTGTTGTAGATTTTGCCACATTGATAGTGTCTTGGTATTGTGTTTCTAACTTTTAGAAGCAAAGGGAGGCACAAGGTGAATGCTGTATGTCAAAAGCAATGAAGGACATGGTGGAGTGGGATAGAAATTAATGTTGCTGTTTCTTTGGTTTGACAGCTGCTTTGTTAATGAATGGCACCATAGTGTTTGAATTTCATTATGCATATAGGGCCTTTGTAGTGTTCTTCCGGAAAGAGTGGTTGAACACTGGAATGGGTTGTCCAGAGATGTTGTGGAATCTTTGTCCTTGGGGATGTCCACATTACCCTGGATAATGCCTGAATAAGACAAGTGTAACTTCAGAGATTGACCCTGCTTTGGGTGCTGTGTTGGACCAGCTAACCTCCAGGAGCCTTTCCAACTGAGTTATTCTATAATTTTATGAAAATGTGACGTAAGCAAATGCATTTCCAGGTCTTAATAATTCCCTGTAACTGTGTTAAAACTGTAAACAGGAAAGCAAATACCCACTTTTAGCATGTCGTAAAGGCAACTTAGCTCACCCCTCCAAGGCCCTATAGCCAGAGGCTTGTTGGAGCCAATGTTACGGTTTTGCCCTTTCCAAATAATTGTATTTTTAGAGTTAGGGACAAAGTTCAGGGACACTGAGACTGGAGTGCTTATTTGGGTTTGTAGTGTGCTGCTATCTAATAACCTTTTTGTCTGGTAATTGAAATAAATCAGTTACAATTATTAATGAAAAGTCAGAAAGTCTTCATATGAAAAAATCACCGTCTGTGTCAACAGATGAAAATAGAGGGAGCAAGCTTTAATAAGGATCCTTTAAGAGGAAGAAGGAAAATGTAATACTTTGTTCTGTCTTCAAATGATTCTAGTTTTGTTGTGATGGACTTAGCTTTTGCCAATGCTTTTGGAATCCTGGGCTTTTTTACAATGCCACAAAATATATACAAGTTATTTGTCAGAAATGAAATACCATTTCTGATAGGTATATACTTTTCCAAGGACTAAACTCCAGTGTGTAAGAAAAGCCTTTGTTTGTGGAAGGCGCACAGGCAGACTAGACTACAAAGCAAAGAGTATGAGGAAGTTTCCCTCATCTATGTAGAATATAATTAGAGAACTTTTTAGAAATGTTCTTTTAAAAGATTATAATTTTAACAGTGATTAGAACTAACTGTCTGTACTTTTTTTTTTTGTAATGCTTTTAATGAGTCTGGGGCTGGTGGTGGCATACTTTTCTGTAGCTATTGCTTATGTGGACAAGTTTTTTATGTTTGTAGTTGTCAGAGTGCTGTGACAGGACCTCCCAAACCCAAGAATGGCATTACGTCTCCTTCATTTGCTGCTAGTGAGAGACAGGTTTCAGGGTAGTGAGTGTGGGTTGGGTTAGCTATTAATAGTACTGAAAATAGAGATGTGGAATTGATGATACGAATAAAGGTACTGTTTTCTTCAAGGAATAATATCTGTGCTGGTTCATAGGAAAATGGTGATTTTTGCTTTGTTTGTCTTTCGGTGCCTTTCAGACATACTCAGAAAATCAAACTCAGAAAAGCAATGTGGGTGAGCTGAGCTATGCCAACAGGTTTCAAATGAGAGACCTTGCAGTGCTTCTTCCTCCGTGCCTTTCCTGGGAGACAGGAGCTGTCTCCCAGAGGGGCTTACGCTGGAACTTTCAGTTCTTGGGTTTAATCTTCTCAAGACTCAAACCAAGAAGAGAGCAGAGCTGAGCAGTTGGGCTGAAGTATAGTAGAGCTCATTGCAGAGCCCTGCAAATGTGAGTGAAGAGCTGGTTGTCACGTAGGAGGTGCTGTCAGAGTTACTGATGGCCCTGGTGAGGAGCAGTCCATATACTTGAGTGTGAGGTCTTACTATGTGAGAAAAGGTAACATTTTATTCCTAACCACTGCTCTATATTCCACAAGATTGATGGTTAAAATTCATAACTTGTATTGTTCTCTCTTCGTGACTTCTTTCTAGGTATCACTGCCCAGTGCCTAAAATTTTCTATGTCCAGTTAACTGTTGGCAACAGTGAGTTTTTTGGTGAAGGAAAGACTCGTCAAGCTGCTAGACATAATGCTGCAATGAAGGCCCTTCAAGCTCTCCAGAATGAGCCTATTCCAGAAAAATTACCTCAGGTTTGTGTCATAATCTTCACATTAAGACACCAAATCAAACAATTTAATTGCCATTTTTTCAATGTTTAATTTTTAATGTTTTTTTTCTTACTAGCCTCAGTAATTAGAAAAATAATACTGACATTGTTACTGTTTTTTCTTCATAACAGCACATCTAAAATGGAACTAAACTTAAATAACAAAAATAAGTAGGGATTTTAGGGATGGGATTGTCAGCAGTGGCGAAGTAAAAAATAAAATAAAAATGAAATAAAATTTTTGAAATTATACCAGAAGTGGAGAAAATATCCATTTAATCAGTGGCTTCATGGAGAATTAATTAGTAATCTTAAATATGTGTTGTGCCAAGAATGTGATCTTTACATCTGAAATTACTTGTGCCCAACGTATCTCAGAACCTGACGGAGCTCACTGGCAGCTGCTGGTCATCCGTCTGATAGGTTTAGGCTTTTAGCCACTTAGTACCTTTTTAAATAGCTAGCTTTCTCACTGCTGTGTTGTAAGTGGTGTGTATTGCCGCTTAAAAATGCAAATATTGTATCATACTTTAAAAAATACATATCATAAAAATTATTGTCAAAATAATCTTTGCAAATGGAAAGGACCAATGTTATAAAATTTCTTAGTAAAATAAGTCAAAATGAATGCATAAAGAGACAATCTTCTTATTTTGTACACTTTTTCTGATGATGCCTGTTGAACTCCTGTGCACATCACAAAACATTACTAATGGTGCCTTCAGTGTCTTGTGTAGTGGTTTTGAGCTATGTTTTAAGAATGGAAATAATTTTCTATAATGAAAAAAATCTTTGTTCTTTCTGCCTCACCCTGCGTCTGCATCCTCCTTTTGATCCAAAGAGAGTTTGACCCACCCCTTTGTTTTGCTGCATTATTTTTTAGGATCAGGAAATTCTCTTCAATATCGTTTACTAGAATTAATATTGATTTTATTTTAAAAAAGGAAAACTATTAAAAAGGAATGTGTAAAGTCTTAGGAGGAATCTCTGTTTCCTTTCTCACTGTTAATTCCCTTCATTTTTCTTCTGGTTTCTAGTGAAATGTATTGGTTGATAATGAATCCATAGCACTAACCTGGCTGGGAATTTCATGTTATTGAAACAAATTTTTAGCACAGCATGTTCTTAGTTTTAAAAAATTATATTATTAATATTCTATTTTATCAAAAGAATCTTTGAATTCAAGATATCCATTAATCAGAATGGAAATGAAACCACTAAGTGCTTAGGATGTTAAGTAGTAGACAGAAGTAAATATGTAACATCAATATGGACCTGCTTTATATACTGAGTTTTCATATGTACATATGCAATTTACCTAGCAAAGGTAATTGTTGTGGTTTAAGCTTAGTCGTAAATTAGACAAAGCATGTAGCCTGCTTGTTTTCCCCCCACAACCTGTCCTTC